>JAVTVY010027799.1:0-110759 GCA_036873755.1 Hanleya hanleyi
CATCTGATGGGTTTACTCAGTTACATTACAATGCTATACATTTTAACTTAGCACATGAAAGCACAGATGGCCTACATTTCCTTTTAATTTTTATTAGCAAACTACATAAAAAAAACAATGCCTGTCCACTATCAACCGTTCTTGTGAGAACGAATATCTTTATTTATCACATTTCAGAGTAAATTGTAGGGTTTTTGATTGGTTAATTACCATAGTGCATTAGACCGTATTCGTTATCCACCGTTGGTATACCAATTCAGAATTCTCGTATACCAATGCTGTGAAGAACGCGCGTGCCCATATACCAACGCAGTCAAGGACTCGCGTGCAACACCTGCAGGCAAAGCCTGTTTCAGGCGAATTTGTCTGCGCGAGTTTGTATGGGCGAGTTCCGCTACTGGAACAAGTTGTGCGAGGCAAATTGTGTATTTGCGGATGAAGATAAAATAAATTATCATCCAAAGCTTTATATGCCACATAAACAGGAACGTCAGAATGTCAGCTAAGTTTATTGTTCATCGCGGAACAGATCGAAAAGAGATCGAAGCTGCCTGTCCGACTCCCGATGTCTTACGTTGTCGTTGTTCAACGTTGAGTTATATGCCTGTTTTTCTTTGAGTTGGTGATATATGTTAAACCAACCAGGAAAATAGCTCTTCAATGTGATAAATTCGTTATACCAGTGTTTTGCGTTGGTATACAGGCTGATATTTCGTCTCGAAGATAAATATTTTCACTCGCCCTTCGGGCTCGTGAAAATATTTATCTTCTCGACGAAATATCAGCCTGTATACCAACGCAAGACACTGGTATAACTTATAATATATATATACACAGGATTTAATATTACATAGTCCCAGGGATAAGGGACTTTAAAAATTGTTTTAAAAACCCCGGTATAAGGGGTAGGAAAATTTATTTTGATAAGCGTGGTAAATGAGGGCGGCTGGGGATCGGGAAAGTGACAGGCTGGGGATCTTGAAACACATATGCAAATGAGGGCTGGGCATCGGGAAAGTGACAGGCTGGGGATCTTGAAACACATATGCAAATGAGGGCTGGGCATGGGAAAGTGACAGGCTGGGGATCTTGAAACACATATGCAAATGAGGGCTGGGCATCGGGAAAGTGACAGGCTGGGGATCTTGAAACACATATGCAAATGAGGGCTGGGGATCGGGAAAGTAGAATTGACCTTGACCACCATCTTGAAAACCGACTACCCCTAACATACAAAAAACAAGCCACCATCTTGAAACACACACACACACACAGCCGAGTATAAATAACGTGTATGTTCACACATTTTATTAACAACTACACATCATGAGTTTAAGACGACGAGCCTTATTTACCCATCAACCTAGAGATCCAAGGAATAGGGGTACAGAAGAAGAACATAGCGAGATAATTACCCGGGAAGAAGATGGCAGAATGGCTATTGTCTCCAGTTTTCAACGCGTTCTTGAAGATGTAACGAGGTTAACAAGTACAGAAGAAGAACTCGGGGAAAGTGAACAAGACAACAACAACAGAATGGAGGAGGACATACAACAAGAAGATAACCAGGACGACACCCGTGATAGAGAACTAGCCAGTGTATGGTTAACTACTAGACCTCCATCAACCACCACTTCGACTGCAGACACTGAAACAAGAGCACGATACCGACACACAGATGAAATATCACGCCTCAACGAACAAATTATCGACATGAGGGAGCGATGTTGGGAATGGAAACCACAATGGCGGGCTTGGAAGAGGAAATTACCAGACAAAAGAAACTACGACATCATGAAGAAAAAATCAAACAATGTAGCATCTGCTCGAATGAAGAAAGCTTATACGCGGTTCTACCCTGTGGACATCTGTGTATGTGCAACGATTGCTGGATCCAACTCACATGTGAAGGAGCCCAATGCCGATGCGTTGACGCCGGAGAGGTACATTTCAAGATAAGATGTCCCATTTGTCGAAAACATGTAGGAAGCGTGAGGCGAATATTCCGCGCTTAAAGTGTGTCGTATCACACTATCAAAGGCCCTTTTCAGGGCCAATCCATCTTTCCGAAAGAGAAACTTCTTTCATTAGCACACCAACTTAACATTAGCTCCAATCATGCTTTTTTTCCCCAAAAAAAAAAAAATAAAAAAATTTTCAAAAAATTTTCAAAAAAAAATTTCGTACACAAAGTCAAAAAATTTTTTTTGAGGTAGCGGGTCGAGTGAGGTATCATATTGAAGCTGACGTGAAATGCTTCACATTGATACCTCACTCGACCCGATTGGACTACTAGGGGCTGCCCTAACGCCAAACATCAATATCAACATCAATCAACATCAATCTTCAAAATACCTTTAGAGGTGCCCCTAGTGGACCAATCGGGTCGAGTCCGGTATCATTGTGAAGCATTTCACGTCAGCTTCAATTGGATACCTCACTCGATCCACTACCGCCAAAATAAAAAAAAAAAAAAAAATAAAAAATCAAACTTCGTACACGAGATGTTGATATCGATGTGCAAAATAACCTTTTTGGCGTTAGAGGCGTCCCTAGTGGTCCAATCGGGTCGAGTGAGGTATTAAATTGAAGGTAACGTGAAGGAGCATCTGATAGACTGGGTGTGGGCTTGAATTAGGGTAATTCTGCGCATGCGCAAAGATAATATGAAAAATATCAATGTTCAAAAATAGCCTGTTTGAGGTTAGAGGCGTCCCTAATGGTGCAATCGGGTCGAATGAGGTATCAAATTGAAGGTAACGTGAAGGCGCATCTGATAGACTGGGTGTGGGTTGAACTATCAGCATTCTGCGCATGCGTAATCTTCAAACACCTTTTTTTTTGGAGTTAGAGGCGCCCCTAGTGGCCCAATGGAGTCGAGTGAGGTATCAATCTGAAACATTTCACGTCAGCTTCAATTTGACACCTCACTCGACCCACTACCTGCAAAATAAAAATAATCCTCGCACACCAGGTTTTGCTATCGAACTGCAAAATAACCTTTTTGATGTTAGGGGCGCCCCTAGTGGTCCGATGGAGCCGAGTGAGGTATCAATGTGAAGGTGAGATGAAGGGCCATCTGATGGACTGGTGTGGGTTGAACTATCACCATTCTGCGCATGCGCAAGAATGGAAATAGACGTTTTTGGAGCTATTTGACTATTAAAAAAGGAAAAAAAGTTCCGAAAATTGTATAAGTCTCATCCCATGTCAAACAAGTGCAATTGACCGCCATCTTGAATCCGACCACCCCTAACCTAGAAAAAACAAGCCGCCATCTTGAAAATATGCAAATGAGGACGAGCGAAACAAGTGCAATTGACCTTGACCTACAAAAAAACAGGCCGCCATCTTGAATCCGACCACCCCTAACCTAGAAAAAACAGGCCGCCATCTTGAAAATAGGCAAATGAGGCGCGAAACAAGTGCAAGTGACCTTGACCTACAAAAACAGGCCGCCATCTTGAATCCGACCACCCCTAACCTAGAAAAAACAGGCCGCCATCTTGAAAATAGGCAAATGAAGGGGCAAACAAGTCCAAACAAGTTTTCTTGACCTACAAAAAAACAGGCCGCCATCTTGAATCCGACCACCCCTAACCTAGAAAAAACAGGCCGCCATCTTGAAAATAGGCAAATGAGGCGCGAAACAAGTGCAAGTGTACTTGACCTACAAAAAACAGGCCGCCATCTTGAATCCGACCACCCCTAACCTAGAAAAAACAAGCCGCCATCTTGAAAATATGCAAATGAAGGGTCAAACAAGTGCAATCGGCCGCCATCTTGAAACCGACCACCCCTAACCTAGAAAAAACAAGCCGCCATCTTGAATAGTCCCAATGCACCCAATGACCTCATTAACATAAAACTTTCCCGCCAAAACTCACGCATGCGCACACACATAGCCACACCCACATCTCAAAATACGCGCTGAAAAAACAAGCCGCCATCTTGAAAATATGCAAATGAGGACGAGCGAAACAAGTGCAATTGACCTTGACCTACAAAAAAAACAGGCCGCCATCTTGAATCCGACCACCCCTAACCTAGAAAAAACAGGCCGCCATCTTGAAAATAGGCAAATGAGGCGCGAAACAAGTGCAAGTGACCTTGACCTACAAAAACAGGCCGCCATCTTGAATCCGACCACCCCTAACCTAGAAAAAACAGGCCGCCATCTTGAAAATAGGCAAATGAAGGAGCAAACAAGTCCAAACAAGTTTTCTTGACCTACAAAAAAAACAGGCCGCCATCTTGAATCCGACCACCCCTAACCTAGAAAAAACAGGCCGCCATCTTGAAAATAGGCAAATGAAGGGACAAACAAGTGCAATCGGCCGCCATCTTGAAACCGACCACCCCTAACCTAGAAAAAACAAGCCGCCATCTTGAAAATATGCAAATGAAGGGTCAAACAAGTGCAATCGGCCGCCATCTTGAAACCGACCACCCCTAACCTAGAAAAAACAAGCCGCCATCTTGAATAGTCCCAATGCACCCAATGACCTCATTAACATAAAACTTTCCCGCCAAAACTCGCCATCTTGAATCCGACCACCCCTAACCTAGAAAAAACAAGCCGCCATCTTGAAAATATGCAAATGAAGGGTCAAACAAGTGCAATCGGCCGCCATCTTGAAACCGACCACCCCTAACCTAGAAAAAACAGGCCGCCATCTTGAAAATAGGCAAATGAGGCGCGAAACAAGTGCAAGTGACCTTGACCTACAAAAACAGGCCGCCATCTTGAATCCGACCACCCCTAACCTAGAAAAAACAGGCCGCCATCTTGAAAATATGCAAATGAAGGGTGAAACAAGTCCAAACAAGTTTTCTTGACCTACAAAAAAAACAGGCCGCCATCTTGAATCCGACCACCCCTAACCTAGAAAAAACAGGCCGCCATCTTGAAAATAGGCAAATGAGGCGCGAAACAAGTGCAAGTGTACTTGACCTACAAAAACAGGCCGCCATCTTGAATCCGACCACCCCTAACCTAGAAAAAACAGGCCGCCATCTTGAAAATATGCAAATGAAGGGACAAACAAGTGCAATCGGCCGCCATCTTGAAACCGACCACCCCTAACCTAGAAAAAACAAGCCGCCATCTTGAATAGTCCCAATGCACCCAATGACCTCATTAACATAAAACTTTCCCGCCAAAACTCACGCATGCGCACACACATAGCCACACCCACATCTCAAAATACGCGCTTCTGATTGGCTGTCGCTGTGACGTCACAGAGGTCATATGCAAATTTTTGAGGTCAACTGGCCCTTCTGTGCGGTCTCCCTACTACTAACGTCACGAAGCGTGCAAACGCTCCCCCGTCTCCGGCCTCGCGGCTTCGTAAACCGCGGACAAACCGCCTGGCTGTGGCCTCACGGATTGACTACGGCATTTCGCCGGCCTCACGGTATGGTATATGGCGAAACCACGTGTCTGATGGCTGCAGTCCATATAAAATACGACCTTTTATAATCATCCACGTAATACGCCTGCACGGTTAGCTACAATATTTCTAGGGGACGTTTTTATTCAGACGTCTTGATTTAGTTTCCAGTGGCAGCTCTTCTCGCAGTCCTCGGGCACAATACCAGTCCTGAAACAGTCCTTGGTATTTTCACACCATCCAGAGACACGATTAGCGCATTTCCGACTACTACTGCTAAATCAGGAAATACTGCGGTTATGCAATATGCAGGGAAAGTGAACTTTCCAAGTCTGGCCAAGTTTGCGGTAAAAGTCTTATATCCGATATACGGAAATACTTGGTAAGTGTTATATCAGAGATCAGGAGAACAGAGAACTTCTCAACTCTGATCAGGTTTGCATCCAGTGTCGTAAATCCGCATTACCAGATTAACATATGATATAATGCAATATACAGAAGATCATTATTTACAAAGGTTGCTACTATTGATGAATTTAGAAAAAGCCTTCGATTCAACTGCATGGACGTTTTTGCATCAAACAGTATCCTTCTCATTTTTGGCCTCATAAATGGATACAATTATATATCGGCATGCACAGTCATGCGTTATCGTTTTTCAAGTTTTTTTTTTCAAGTTGTTTTTTGACATTTCACGAGGCTGTTGCCAAGGAGACCCCCTCTCACCATATATTATTTTCTGCTATGCGCCAAAATTCTCGCGATCATGTTACGAAATAATCAAAATATTCATGGAATTAAGGTAGACGATTTCGAATATATTTTGTCACAATATGTGGACGATACAACAGTATTTTAGATGAATCCCAGCGGAGTCTATATGCATGCTTGAGTACCTTAGGGCGGTTTGAGAAAATTTCAGGATTAAGAATGAATGCGGGCAAAATCAAAGTGATTTGGATAGGTTCAAAAAAACATTCATGAGTCATATACAATACTAAATGGCACCTAGGCTGGACACAGAATGCTTTCAAAATTCTTGGACTTATTTTTACAATAAAATTTGGCAGAAATGGTGGAGAGAAATTATAAAGACAAACTAAAAGAAATAGAAATAATTATGATAATTTGGGCTCAACAATATTTGACACCACTGGGAAGGGTTTTTATTTTGAAGAGCTCACTGATATCCAAACTGAACCATCTTTTTTGGTCGCTTCCGAATCCACCGACCGCAATGGTCGAGAAACTTCAAAAGGACCTATTTTCATTCATATGGGACACACAATCAAAAAAATCTCACGCAAGGCTGCAAAACAGCCAACAAAGTTAGAGGGGTTGAGCGTACCTGATATTTATTATAGTGCGGCAATATGGTGTATGAAATTGGGTTAATTCTGCACTTTGAGGTAAAAGCATGAAGCTGATTAAAATTTGCTATAGGCCCACTTGAAATTATTCCAAGATGAACGCCATTGTAATGTAGAAATCAGGAGGTCATTTGTAACCCCTTAATATTTTTATTAATCCAACGGCTACGGAGTTGAAACTCTCTAGGACATATCTTGGACTCAAGCGCTAGTGGGCAAACTTAAAAGTTCCAAGATAGGTGCCTTAATCACAGTGACGTCATATTTTAAAAATGCTCTTTGGGGTCGATTCTTTACAGATTTTTTAATTTTTTATTTATTTATGTTACTTTCTCTGGAAAACTACATAATAAATTAGGAAATAATTATTTGATGTGGATTAAAATAATTGTGTGCACTTTCATGTGTAAAAATGCAAATATTTTAATAAAAACGACAAAAACAACTATTTATTCACACCCTTATCACCTCCATTTTGAATTTACTCATGATCTTCTGCTTGTTGAAGGGGTATTGTCGTCAAGTTCATCTGTCCGTTGCTGCCATATATGCAGAACCGTGTTAGGTCCACGGACTACATGTTGAAAAACATTTATTCTTCTAGGTATAGGTCAGACGCATATCGAAAAAGAGTCGCTTTGGCCCAAATTTCACGAAGTTATGCCCCTTTTCGGATGTGATAATTCTGATTTCGTAATTTCAATAGGCATGTGATCTATAACTAGATGACTCAGTTTCCAAAATTTTGTCACTCTATATACTTAACCCGGTTCTGTAGATATTGCGCTAATAAACTGACGGACGTACGTGACGACGGCAATAAATCTAGGCCATAATTGCCTGAAGGTAAAAAAACCCTGACAACTGAAACTTTACAGCCTATGATATTGAGGTCATTTTGAGCCTATTTGCATACCCCTCCAAACAGAAGACCTTGAGTAGATTCAAAATGGAGGTTATAAGGGTCGTTTTTCTTAAAATATTTGCCTTTGTGCGCATGAAAGTCCTCGCGATTATTTTAATTCATATCAAATAATTATTTCCTAATTTATTATGTAGTTTTTCCTCAGAAAATAGCATAAATAGAAAATTTCAAAAATCTGACTGAAAAATCGACCTAAAAAAGCATTTTTATAACATGACGCCATTGTGACGTCGTTAAGGCAGCCAGCCACATTGGAACTTATTATATTTTCCTATAACGCTTGAATCCTTATGTGTAAGAAGAAAATTTAGGGGTCCCAAATGACCTCCGGATTTCAACATTACAATGGCGTCCATCTTGAATTTGGCGGCCATATTGGAATCATTTCAAGTGGGCATATATCTAATTTTAATCAACCGATCGAGTACTATAAATGTTCCAAGTTTCATGCTTTTACCTCAAAGTGCAGAATCTTTTCACCATATTGCCCCACTATTATATTATGCAAGTACGAAAACTTTCACGGCTTAGACGGTTGTAAAATAGCAATCCGAGGTGGAGTAAAATATTACATATATATATTCCCGGAAATATATATTGAAAGATATTGTAATCCCTTTTGTTGGATAATGATTTTTGGAAAGATGTACTATCAGCATATGCGGATTTTCAACACAAATATGTCCATAGCAACTCGCATCAGTTTTCTAGTAAATTAATATGGCTGAATGATAAATTTGTTGTAAAAGGAAGACCGTTTTATTGCAAGTATTGCATGGTATAAGGGCGGTGTGCAATTTGTAGACAATCTATTAGATGAGTCTGGGAAATTTTTATGAGTCAATGATTTTAACAGAATATTCAGTATTAATATTAACTATTTAGAATATATTTGAGTCTGCCAGACAATCAAAAAGGATATAAATACACTAAAAAAAAAGAAGGCAGCTCCACTTATACCAATTTTCTTTTTCAAACTTCAAAATGAAAAAAAAAATGCAGAACTTACCATGAAATATTATTGTCGTCATCTTTTCACAAACTAAATGCTAATTTAAAATGGGAGACAATTTTTGGTAAAATTTACAGCAGTAGAGATTGGCAAACTATCAATCTATAGTGTTGGCACTGGCAAATCTATAGTTCAAAAAAACTATAGAGAGGAACAATACAAGTGACTACATTATACAATTATTAATGGGATATTAACGACGAATATTAGTGCCAATAGATTAGATGCCAGTGTCAATAAAACATAGGTTTTGCAAGGAGTCTACAGAAACTGTAAATTCTTCTATTTTGGGAATGTCCAGTAATAAAGCCAAGAAGTGGAAGATTGGTTGACAAATGCTGAAATAAAAATACAGTTTACTCCAGAGAATGTAATATTGGAATTAGTCGGTCAAACTAATAAACCGTCTCTAAATTATCTACTCATAGTTATAAAATACTATATTTATAAAAAGAAAGTCTGTAATCAGATTCCGCATATACATAGCATATTTAAACAATTATAATATACTTACAATATTGATCGATTCATTAGATCAAAAATGGAGAGCAGAGAATATTTAACCAATATTGGTTCACTCTCCACCTTTTTCTGAATATTTTTCTGAAAACTGAATATTTAGCAATACTCTCTATCTCTGCTATTTTTCACAACATTTAGTACAACAATAAGGATATCCTTCACCCTTGAACTATTTATTATCATACAAGAAAAAGGAGAAGCCTATATTTCTCAATTGGTTGTATTATCTATTGTATTTGATTTGTTTTCCTATGTGTGTGTGTGCAACAAAGTATAAAGTATAAAAAAAAAAAACCCCTTTCAGGTTTCTAAAATTTAAAAAAATGTTATAACTTTGCCCCCTGGTGGCTCCATCTATACGAGGATCGGCATTAAAAATAATCCCAAACGACATTTCAAGACAAGGTACCCACATACCGAATTTGGAAAGCATCCGTTCAGGATTTCAAAATTTACTGTCTGAAAATGAAACTTTAACTTGGCCGGCTGGTGGCGAGACCTATAAGCAGATCGGCATAAAAAATGAGGCAAATACCCACATACGAAATTTGGAAAGGATCGGTTCAGGTTTAAAAAAAATATTATCTGGAAACTAAATTTGAACTTGGCCCCCTGGTGGTGCCACCTATAGGAGAATCGGCTTGAGAAACAATCCCAAGCGAGGTCTTGAGACAAGGTATCCACATACCAAATTTAGGGGGAAAATCCGTTCAGGATTTCAAAAGATGTTGTCTGGAAACGAAATATCAACTTGGCTCCCTGGTGGCGCCACCTAGAAGCAGATCGGCACGAAAAACAATCCCAAGCGGGAGTTGGAGGCAAGGTACCCATATACCAAATTTGGAAAGAATCGCTTCGGGTTTAAGAAAAATATCTGAAATTTTTTAACTTGGCGCCACCTATACGAGGATCGGCGTGAAAAACAATCTCAAGCGAGATCTTGAGGGAATCTTGCCAAATTTGGAAAGAATCTTTTGTTTTAAGAGTTATTGTCCAAAGAAGAATTTTTAACTTGACTCACAGGTAGCGCCACCTATAGGCAGATCGGCGTGAGAACAATCTTAAGCGAGATATTGAGAGAGAGAGAGAGAGAGAGAGAGAGAGAGAGAGAGAGAGAGAGAGAGAGAATTAAGGTTTAATGTCGCGTTCAGCAATATTTCAGCTATATAGCGACGATCAAACAAAATTCTAAGTATACTAGCAAAAAACAAGTCAACAACCCAGCAATCCAAGAGTAATCAACACAACACACCAACAGATATGCACATACATTAAAACTTAAGCAACAAACCGATTTCTTTCAAATAACCTAAAATACAGTCTTCTTTTATCCGACTAAAAAGATCTTCTAAAGTAACTGTTTGATGAAAAGAATCTCTTACAATCTTAAAATCGATACAGTCGATCAGAATATATTTCACTGTGAGAACTTCATGGCATGGAATACATCTTGGGGTTGTTTCCTTTTTTAGTAAATGTTCGTGAGTCAATCGAGTATGGCCGATTCTACATCGCCTGATCACGGCTTGATCGAAACGTTTCTGGCTACTCAGATGAATATATCCTACAGTTTTTTGAAACTCGTGAAGTTGGTTATTATCCACATCATCCCATGAAGATTGAAACAGCTTTCTCACATAAGCACAGATAGTGGGTCTGAAATCGCTATATGAGATAATTTCCAACAGGATCAACCTCATTATCTAGGGTTGCCTTAGCCATTTCATCAGGTTCAGTATTTCCTTTGATGCCAACGTGGCTAGGCAAGCAACAAAACACAACATCAATCCGAGATCTTGAGGGTAACCCAAGGAAACCTACATACCAAATTTGGATGGAATCTGTTCAGATTTTCAAAAGTAAGTCTGGAAACAAAATTTTAACTTGGCCCACAGGTGGCGCCACCTAGGTGGCGGACCGGTGTGAAAAATAATCCCAAGCGAGATCTTGAGGCAAGGTACCCACATACCACATTCCGTTCAGGTTTTCAAAAGTTATTGTCCGGAAACAAATTTTTATCCTGGTCACCATCAGGTGGTTGCGCCACCTATATGCGGATCGGCGTGAAAAACAACCCCAAGCGAGATCTTAAGGATAGCTATCCCCTTAGAGGGTCAAAATTGGTCATTTTTTTTTATTTCTTCATTCAAATATTCACTATTTCCTCTAACATTTGGTGAAAAAATGAAATAAAAATTATAAATAGAAGTGCTTCAATATTAGGATTAAAAATTTAGTTTCCGAGGCCCTGGAACAATTAAACAGATTGCCTTAGCATGGGCTTGGCTACTATTATTTTTGTCTGTTAAATTTCCCTTTCCAAAACTCATTTCCGCATTATTATGTTAAGCTAATTATCTATTAGTCCTACTTATTTACATTAATCTACCCCCTTCTGATCAAAACCATGCAAACATCCTTATTTTTGTTTCTAATTATGACAGTGACACTTCACTCAGACACCTGCCGTGAAGTAATCTACACAGGTGTGAACAAGTTTCAGCAGGTTTTTTAAGTTTAAATTGGACTTTAAACCGACTTGATGAAAAAAACTTAGTGTAATAGTTATCCAGAATAAACAGGAATTCGAGTAGATCCCATTAGACAGATTAAAAATGTATTTGACAATAGAATTCAAGCAAAAAATAGGGATTAATTCATCAGATGTATAGCTGGACACATTTTACCCGATTTCTAGCCTTTCATTTTTGTACAAAATCCGAAATTCAAACGTTTATTTCTCGAAAAGTATCCATGCTACGCTTTTGAAATTTGGCATGCTTGTTACTTATAAGGTGATCTAGAAAACTTTATCTCACTTTTTATAAGTTCGGCTTCGTTTTTTAATTATCCAACTTTTAAGACAAACGGCCGTAAAAAAGTACATTTTTTCAATTTATTTTAGTAAAATAGTTATAAAAACAAAACCAGGCAAAAATTTAAAAAAATGAGATAAGGTTTACTAGTTCGAATTGTCCCCTACCAAGGTATACCATCAAAGTTGAAACAAGACCAACAGTTTTCATGAAATTTCAATTGAAAAATGGACGCTATTGTTTTAATTTTAATTTTTTTAAATTGGAATATTTTCTACACATTAGCAGCGTCAGTTATACAAATCATATAGTTGGAATCCCTACGATGTATGCTTTCATAAAATATATATTTATTATGGTTATCTTGTATATTTATTGATACAGACGACAAATTATCATGGGGGTGCAAAAACTGCCTCTAAGGGGATAGCTATCCTTAAGGCATGGTTCCCATATACCAAATCTTGAAAGAATCCGTTGAAGTTTTCAAAAGTTAGTCCAGAAACAAAATCTTAACTAGGTCCACAGGTGACGCCACCCACAGGTGTATCGGCGTGAAAAACAATCCCAAGCGAGATCTTGAGGAAAGGTACCCACATAACAAATTTGGAAAGAATCTGTTCAAGTTTTCGAAAGTTATTGTTCAGAAATTTAAAATTACCTTGGCTCGCAGTTGATGCTACCTATAGGCGGATTGGCGTGAAAATAATCCCAAGCGAGATATTGAGACAGGATACCCACATACCATATTTGGAAAGAATCCGTTCGGGTTTTCCAACTTTACTGTCCGGAAACAATTTTTAACTTGGTCCAAAGGTGGCGCCAATTATAGGCGAATCGGCATGAAAAACACAAGCTATAATCATTTATCGCAGTTTCAACAGTAAATAGATTGCTTCTATATATATGTACGGAACGAACCCCAATTTGTGTAAATCTTTGGTCGGAGCTCTCGCGTGCCTTGGACGCCCGTATGGTAGATAGCTACATTTTGAAGCTACGTCCCGAAAAATCTGTCCGCCTGACTGTATCGGAGTTCCTCATAGCACCCTACCTCGGTTGTTCAGTCACGGTTCTTCAAATGGGTACCCTCACTAATCGTTACACAGGGTTCCCCAATTGTATTAGTTATTGTAGTATCTTACCGTCTCGCATTAAGGGGGAGGGGGAGGGTCCAGTTTCCAACACCAAGTGAAAAATCTCAATTCCAGGTCTCTCATCAGAACACAGTAAAACACTGGTTTTACTTACCTCCAATCTTCCTTAGAACGTATAACACAAATACAGCCCCAAATTTGACTTCTTGTCCTGCATTATGTGTAGTTTGAAGCATGAAAAATATCACCTTCATAGTCAAATCTAGGAAGCAAATTCCTGGTAAAATATACTACATAATACAATGTAAAATATATAGAAAGATGTCTCAATACTTCATTGAGGTCCAACGAGCAGTTAAAATGAGCTAATGTAAACAAATAAATTACAATTTTCATTCAAAGACCAACCACCTCTCTGACTGCAATTTGCAAATACAATCCCAACAATTGTGAAGAAATTACCATTGACCTCTGCCACTTTCTTTTTTTCATTGGGTAAAAAAGTGATGTATTATTACACCTTTAATATGAGACTTCACCACCTCAGAGAAAAGTAGTTCTTCACGCATGGCAGAGATTCATATGACCTCCTCACATGAATGGGATGTTGTGTTTTGAAATTGCATTCAGAGAGGTGGTTGGTCTTTGAATGAAAATTGTAATTTATTTGTTTACATTAAGTTATTTTAACTGCTCGTCGGACCTCAATGAAGTGTTGAGACATCTTTCTATATATTTTACATTGTATTATGTAGTATATTTTACCAGGAATTTGCTTCGTAGATTTGACTATGAAGGTGATATTTTTCATGCTTCAAACTACACATAATACCGGACAAGACGTCAAATTTGGGGCTGTATTTGTGTTATACGTTCTAAGGAAGATTTGGGGTAAGTAAAACCAGTGTTAAACTGTGATCTGATGAGAGACCTGGAATTGAGATTTTTCACTTGGTGTTGGAAACTGGACCCTCCCCATCCCCCTTAACGCCGGTAACAGAATTTTTGGATCCAATCGCCAGATTTCCCTTCTGAAAATTGAAACAATGGCGTCACCTGTTCAATGCAAATCGCAGCGCCATCTGTTCACATGATTTAAGGGGACTCACTCTTGAACAATTGCTACGGTACCAGTGATGGCCTTTGAAACTGCTATTCTTCTTAGGGAATCGCGTGAACCGGTCGCACTCACATGAATATTTAACTTAAATGTAACTCTAAGTTACAGTGATAAAACTGTGGATAATCTGTCGTATTCCAGTTATTGTTAAGAGAATCCTTCAATCTGGAACATCTTCTCACCTCATTTCAGTGTTCATTTCAGTGTTACTGTAGTCGTGTATTCATAGCACTGTAAGATCTTACTTATCCAGGGTACAATTAGTCAAATACGATAAGTCAAATATTGGAGAAATCAGGCATAAGATTTAAATTCACAGACCCGAATTACTCCAGTTTTCATTTCATATTTTCATTATACCCTGATCCCAATAAAACGCAACATTAAAAGGATGGTGAAAAACGACGACGACGTACTGACAAGAAGTCATATGACCCCACGGACAAATACATAGACATAGATCAATGGGAATTACTTTGTTGGAGTCAAAGATGAAAGAATTTTTTTAAGGAAAAACATGTTTTTAAATCGATTTGGAAAAAACATGATACATTTATTATTATTTCATCCTTCGACGTTCGACTGTTTTCGCCTGATTAAGCTCGAAGGGTATATAGTTAAAGGGTGGCCGTTTAAAATATCAACAAATCAAAACGCAAGCGTGATCATAATGTACTGTAATATGGATTCACAGACAATAATTGAGTTTGAGTTTGGCTTGAATCCTTGACTAGGTGTAAAATAACGAAAATACCTAGTCAGTATGGAATAAGTAGTACGTAGACAGATAACATATCATAAATTAATGATTAATTAGTGACTGATTAGTATAACTAACTGAGATAAGATATGCCAGTCCAGTATTCCACATTCTCGCAATAAAATCTCCTGTATTTGACCAAAGTAAGAAACCTTGACATGCTGAGTGTCAGTGAGCAGGCAGCATTTGGCACACGCCTTCCCCAGTGGATCGTTAGGAAGCAGGCGAATGAAACGGGAAATCGAAACAATTTGACCGCACTATGCCATCGATATAGCCTTGTGAAATCTCCATTACTGCGGAGTGATACGATACTTCATCGACTGAGATATACAGTATGAAGACCACTTGACAGCAGAGAGAGACAGAGAGAGCGAGAGAAAGAGAGAGCGAGAGAGCGAGAGAAAGAGAGAGGGGGGCCGGGGCGGGGGGGGGGGGGGGAGAAAGAGAGAATTAAGGTTTAACGTCGCGTTCAGCAATATTTCAGCTATATAGCGACAATCAAAATAATTTTAAGTATTTCAAGTAAAACAAGTCAACAACCCAGCAATCCAGAAGTAATAAACACAACACACCAAAAAAAATGCACATACATTAAAACTTATGCAACAAACCGATTTCTTTTAAATAACCTTTTTATCAGACTAAAAAGATCTTCTGAATTAGCTGCTTGATAAAAAGAATTTCTTACAATCTTAAAATCTATACAGTCGATCAGAATATGTTTCACTGAGAGATCTTCGTGGCATGGAATACACCTTGGGGCTGGTTCCTTTTTCAGTAAATGTTCGTGAGTTAATCGGGTTATGACCGATTCTACATCGCCTGATCATGGCTTGATCGAAACCTTTCTGGCTACTCAGATGAATAAATCGTACAGTTTTTTGAAACACATGAAGTTTGTTTTATCCAGAGCATCCCATAAAGATTGAACCAGCTTTCTCACATAAGCACAGATAGAGTGTCTGAAATCGCTATATGGGATTCCAGCAGGATCAACCTCATTATCTAGGGCTGTCTTGGCCATTTCATCAGCGTCAGTATTTCCTTTGAAAACACATCAATCTGTTGATGAAATCTTATAATTGTAGAATGTTCAAAATCCATCAGGAAGACCGCGTATTTTTCTGTAGTTGAATTAGGACAGCGGATTCGCGACGCTCAACGGCAACGGTGGCCTTGGACAACGTTTCTTCTTGAAATTCATCCAATCGCCCGCTTTCCCATTGAATTAAACAATGGCGTCAACGATACACTTTTAATGCAATTCGCCTGGCCATCTGTTCACATTAGTTAAGGGCGATAACTCTTCAACATTTGCTACCAAACTAACATTTTAAGAGTGATGGCCCTTGAAACTGTTATTCTTCTCACGAAGCCGCATGACCGATCACACTCACATGAAGTTTTATCTTAAGTGTGGCTCTAAGTCACAGAGAGAGAGAGAGAGAGAGAGAGAGAGAGAGAGAGAGAGAATTGAGGTTTAACGTCGCGTTTCTAAGTCACAGTGCTATTATAACTGTGGATATTAATCTGTCGTACTCCAGTTATTGTTAAGAGAAACCTTCATTTTGGAGCATTCGCGTCTCATTTCAGAGAAGTCGTGTAGTCTTGGTACTGTAACAACAACTAGCGATACCCAAGTACGAGCCAGGTTTCGTTAATGTGAAATGTACCACCAGTCAACCTTCACCATGCAGGGAAATCGCCTATGTTTAGGCCAAGCTAATATATGTTCAGTTTACTGAGTGTGAACTTAACAGACAAGAGCTTTTGTGAGACAAATCCCGAAAGCTGAATCCCATTACTATGGTGACAGAACAAGTGACAGCTCCTTAAATTTTTTTAGCACACCGTATACTGAGTCGAAGCAATTTCTTATGGACAAAACTTGGAAAAAATGATTTGCAATTGGCGTCGATACAAAACGTCGAAATCCCTTTCCATTACTCGCCCCGATTTAGTTATAGACGAAGATATATAGATATAACCTATAGTTGATCTTATTTATCCAGGATTATACAATTAGTTCAAGAACTGGTCCTCATTGCGGCCCTGCCCTAAACATGTGTACAATATTAGTAAAACTGGTTATAGTATTTGGCAACAAAAGATTGAAAGAGATTGGAGCGATATGCGAGAGGTGGGAAATATTGACGACGTCTGGAGACTAAAAATCAACCATATGACTCCACAAGAAAGCTTCCCACGGAAACTCTCATTCAGACCTGAGAATACGGTGGATTCTTGGACGTAGCCTCGGTATCTCAGCCGAGCTTTTATTAAGAGAGAGAATTATGGTTTAACGTCGCATTCCGCAACATTCCAGCTATATAGCGACGATCAAACAAAACTTCTTATTTAAGTATGTCAACAAAACAAGTCAAAATCCAGACAATCTTTAAGCAATCAACACAACACACTTAAACCTGTATATACATTATCATTTATGTAACAAACCGATTTCTCTCAAATAACTTAAAATCAAATCTTCTTTTACCCGAACAAACAGATCTTCTAAAGTTGCTGCAGGATAAAGAGAATCTCTAACAATCTTAATATCTATACAGTCGATCAAAATATGTTTCACTGTTTCTCGTGATATGGAATACACATCGGGGCTGGTTCATTTTTACCTCCGTCGATGAAACGGAGGTATAGGAATGCAACGTGAAATCTCTCGCCAAATAATTGTCATATGGGGAACCCACGACTCATGTGATTTCCAATAGGGGTTGACATGGTTCCCGACGAAATTTTGAGGCACTTTGTTGTTGGACACAATTAAAATAATGGGGAACCGTCATTGCAATGCATTTCAATGTTCCTTGCTTCTGTTCTCGGGTTCCACCTCCCATCATGCTTCACGAGTTACGGGAGTGAGGTTGGCGGCTTCCAGCGGAAGATTCGACATGAGTGTTGTGAGTGTGTCGTGGCCGAGTGGTTAGCGTGTTTGACTCTGACCCGGAGTGCTACAGCTGGCGTGGTTCCCGCCTCGCCAGTGACCGCTTACATATATACTCGCCTATTCACAAGGCGCTGGGCTGATTCGGTGTCCAGTGTGAAATGGACTGATGGTGGAACTAGTTGCTACGCTAGACCTTCGCCAGTGGAGGCACTTGAGGAATAAAGTACCTGGGTGTCTTTCAGTGACCGCTATATTAAATTCACTGACAGTAGTACATCGCATACACCGCTAGGAAGCTCACATGGTTAGACTATCACAGCACTTTCAGGGTGGTAGTTCGTCCAAATTGTAGAATTGTATTAATGAATAATGTTCACTTCACAGCACGATAGTCGAGCTATAAAAAAAATGTTGAGTGGTTCCAATTGATTGTATAATAATAAATATGTGTACTCCGTAAGGAGGTGCTCCTATGTAAAGGAGGAATTTACGAAGGATACGATACGATACATGGCGGCTTGTAGAGATGGACGATGCGCTTTTTGCCGTTTTACTGGTAAGTTTATTGGCGCTATTTTATGTCATTACAATGCAATGATTCCTACTATACCACTCATTTCTATATATCGAAAAGTATTTGTCGGCTGATGACTTATGCCGAAGCCAATCAAATAGTCCAAGTTGTTATTGTTGCATATCAAATGCACGGGAGGTCATGCACGCACTGACTGGAAGACAACAGCACAATCGACGATGCCCTGATTTTTCTGATACTTTTATTCTTTCAGTTGATGATACTTCACCAGCCTAGTTTAAAAAAAACGGTTATCTAAATTGTGCTGATAAATTATATTTTTCCTTGTGCATTTATTGTAATGAAGCATCAAATCACAGTTTATTGTATGTCAAACGAAACCACATGTGTCTCTGTCCCAATTCCCATTTCAACATGTTCAAAGGTTCATCCCCCAGTAGCCCAGGAATGGCTGTAGTCTCGAATGTCTGTGTAATCTAGGGAAAACAGCCACGCCCATCTACACGGCAAAAGTTCTACAGCTAATCCTCCAGCAGCATACATGTCATTTAACATTTCAATACACTGAATTAAAAATTATTCTTGAACCTATCAAATTAACTTGCCTCAGGATACCATTCTCAGCTTTACAGTCCATTTAAAATGAACGAGTGAAAACAGTTGATTTTGCAGAAGCACCAAATTGATCTACCTGCTGGAGTCTGTAAGCTTATTTAATAAAGCTGATAAATGATATACATATACTTTTTTGTTTGACAACATTGTAAACCTTTTCTGTTCATTTATCCTAACAGTTTAGTGACATCCACATTGTGTGCTGTGACACTTGTATGCCACAAAACCTCTTTGGAGTATAATGCCGTTTCAAGTACAACTGGTATGTACATACACCATCAGATATCTTTTGATGAAAAATAATTTGCTTGTTAAAACCTGATATTCTGAAAATTTATTCTGAATTGTAGTTGAATCAAAGGAGTGTCTACATTCCACATGTAGGCCTACATATTGAGATTTTTGACTGATAGCATGGATAGAACCTTTCCCATTTTTTTTTAAGCCCATACCATTGGTCATTTATTTGCCATACGATCACATTTCACGTGCTTTGTTCAGCCCCCATGATCTGGAACCAAACAGACACTATCATTTGATGAAAGAAGCAGATCCTGATGTACATTTCAGGTTCTACCGATGCCAAATGACTTAAACAGAAGACAATTAGACAAAAAGAAAATCAATAAATATATCAATAAACAATCCTGTTCTAGATTATAATATCCTGGATTCTTATCCTGGTCATGCCACTAACATGAACATCATTGAACCCCAATTGAACCAGTGGTCAAGATCCATCATTGTTCTTCAGGATTCATATTATTGATCACTCGTAGATTGCATTAAGTTCTCATAGTACTCAGTTCTCATTTCATACTTTTGCAAATTCTTGTAATATGGTCAGGTCCCAGTTCTATTAAGTACACGTATGAAAGGTGCGAACTGGTATAATGGATTTCATCTTGTTGTGTATGACGAAAGAATGAAATATAATGAAGGCCATAAACATTTTCAATGAAGTGAGTTTTGATATTAAATATGTATACAATTGATTCCAACCTGCAGGTCATGGATTTAGCACTTCTGATATCAGATGCAACAGGACTGTTACACAATGGATGTACTGGATGAAATGGAAAAACCAATACAGACTATCGATTGGTTCAGCTGTGTCAGAAATGTGTGGAATGACAGAGGTGGTGAAAATCAGAGCCAGTGATTGGCTACAACCCCCCCCCCCCATTGGATATCGGCTGACTCCTCAGGAAATAAACATTACACATGTAATGACCACCTGCAGAGTGATATATGTGTCAATCGGTCAGACATTTCCAAGGATGCCCAGTTCTAACTTAAAACAACCATGCCGGACTTCATTCCTTCACTCAGAATAATTGGATCTAACTTTTACAAAACCTGCAGCTCCCAATAGCTCCTGGATCTAGAGCACATAAATGAAGGGACCTAGTTTATCGGTGCTATGGCAAAAATATCATGTAGAATGGGATTGTGTGGATAATATCAGATTCATGGAAGTTGAAGTCCTGCAGCATGCTCCACAAATATCATCAAAGGTCATAACAATTTCTGGTCCGCACCAGTGTGGATCTATATATATTTTTTTTACAAAATTATCTCCCTTGACCAGGTGAGGACTTGAATGTGTCTAAATGATTTAGCTTCTAGAAACAAAGACATCATTTCCTGAGTAAAGGTAAAAACCGAACCTATTTTGATTATTTTATTCAATTTTAATTTCACTTCTGGTATTGTCAGGTAAAATTTGATGAAGACCAATACTAACTGCAAAAATGTGTCGTTTAATACGAATTCCAAGAGATGGAATAAGAGTTGGTTTCTTTGAAAATAAACCTTCATGCTGAGGCGTAAATACACTTTTATATGCGGGATTTAAACAATTTGACCGAAAATTCGTTACTTTAGGCAGTTTTAGTCTTCAGAGCTTCAACAATTTAAGAGCTTTAGTTCATTTAGCTTCAAGACATTTAAAATGGGATAAAAAAGTTAGTCGGTGATCAAACAAGATCCCCAGGAATTTAACTTCTTTAACTAAACCTTGCTCTCAGTTCCATTTTAGAAAAGTTCTGGGAGGTTTATACTTTCTGCAAAACTTTATATATATAATTTGTCTTAGCCTTGGAGAACTTGAAGCCATTTTCTAAACACCCAGTCTGGAAATTATTTAGACAAAGTTGCAATGTTATGCACACCTTTATAACTACACAATATGTTGAAATCATCTACAAAGAGTGAATCGTCAATGGATGTTTTCAAAATTTCGGCTAAGCTGTTGATCTTGATATTAAAAACAGTGGTAGACAAAATGCTGCCCTGTGGAACACCCTCTTCTTGATCGAAATGATCAGACGTGGTTGTACCTGCACGAACGTGGAACTGCCTTTTATTTAGTAACTTGAATATAAAAATGTGTAAACGAATTCTTAATCTCGTAGTGTAAAGGTCTTTCCAGGCAGTATCATCAGCTTTAATCAACGTCACAAAACAGTGTTGCAGAAACTTATAAAACAGGGCTACACCACCAAGCGCCTCCACTCAAAGTTTGTCAAATTTGGCGATACATATCGCATGCTGATAGCAAAATACGACCGTAGCGTGCAAGATCTATGGCGTTACGTTTCGTAACATGTGTCTAATTCCGCTTAACCCGGGACTAGGGGCCGTATGAACCCATGTACTTCGAGATCCTCATGGTACTCATATGAACAGCCACAATCAAAGCGTGACTGAGATACATCATTTTTTAGCTGACGACTTTACAACGAATATTATGGATTAAGAATTACAACACATATAAGGGAAGTGGGAAGAGGTGCCGACATACTGACTGCGTCATATGACTATATAGACGATCTTCTCGCTGTGGAAAATCGCTATATAAATGACGCAGTGAAGGATATATATCCACCTTCACTGGATTTGAAGGAAACTACAGATAGCCCTACAGGCGCATCATATTTAGATCTATATCTCTATAAAAATGAAGCGGGCATTCTCTCTCGTCGACTTTATGACAAAAGAGATGATTACAATTTCGACATCGTAAACTATCCCTTTCTGGACAGTAATATTCCAGTGGGACCTGCATATGGCGTATACATATCTCGCCTAGTAGCACTTGCTAGATCCTGTGTTAATTGTGACGATTTCAATCAACGTCACAAAACATTGTTGCAGAAACTTATAAAACAGGGCTATTCCTCCAAGCGCCTCCACTCAAAGTTTCTCACGTTTGGCGATACATATCGCATGCTGATCGCAAAATACGAACGTAGCGTGCAAGGTCTATGGCGTTACGTTTCGTAACTTGTGTATAATTCCGCTTAACCCGGGGCTAGGGGCCGTATAAACCCATGTACTTCAAGATCCTCATGGTGCTCATATGAACAGTCACAATCAAAGCGTGACTGAGATACCCCATTCTCTAGATAACGACTTTAGAACGATTATTATGGATTAGAATACTGATCAGCGATACGGATTTTATATTTTTGGAACATCATGATGTCTTGTCGGCATCATTGAAAACTGTTGACCGCTTCTCTCTTACAAGAAACTAGCCTATGTTTATGTATACTATGATTGTCTTTTTTGAATTTGGTGCTAATACTGTTATATGGATATGGAACAGGTCTTTGGATTATGGACGCGGATATTCTTTAATGGACGACGGCTGAATTATGAATGACGGACTAGACGCTTGTATTCACAGAATAGTCCTCTGGTAAACCTATTCTAAAGCACATACCAAGAATCTAGCGATTCTAACGATCAGCGATACAGATTTGATATTTTTGGAAGATCATGATGTCTTGCCGGCATCATTGAATTACAAGCGTCTAGTCCGTCATTCATAATTCAGCCGTCGTCCATCAGAGAATATTCGCGTCCATAATCCAAAGACCTATTCCGTATTCCATATAACAGTATTAGCACCAAATTCAAAAAGACAATCATGGTATACGTAAACATAGGCTTGTTTCCTGCAAGAGAGAAGCGGTCAACAGTTTCAATGATGCCGGCAAGATATCATGATGTTCCAAAAATATCAAATCCGTATCGCTGATCAGTATTCTTAATCCATAATATTCGTTGTAAAGTCGTTATCTAGAGAATGGGGTATCTCAGTCACGCTTTGATTGTGACTGTTCATATGAGCACCATGAGGATCTTGAAGTACATGGGTTCATACGGCCCCTAGCTCCGGGTTAAGCGGAATTAGACACAAGTTACGAAACGTAGCCCCATGCATCGATCTTGTACGCTACGTTCGTATTTTGCTCTCGGCATGCGATATGTATCGCCAAATTTGAGAAACTTTGAGTGGATGCGTTTGGTGGAATAGCCCTGTTTTATAAGTTTCTGCAACAATGTTTTGTGACGTTGATTAAAATCGTCACATTTAACACGGGATCTAGCAAATGCTACTAAGCGAGATATGTATACGCCATATGCAGGTCCCACTGGAATATTACTGTCCAGAAAGGGATAGTTTACAATGTCGAAATTGTAATCATCTCTTTTGTCATAAAGTCGACGAGAGAGAATGCCCGCTTCATTTTTATAGAGATATAGATCTAAATATGATGTGCCTGTAGGGCTGTCTGTAGTTTCCTTCAAATGCAGTGAAGGTGGATATATATCCTTCACTGCGTCATTTATATAGCGATTATCCACAGCGAGAAGATCGTCTATATAGCGTTTGGTGAATGAGAAGGAACGGGGAACGGGCTTTGAATGGATCGGTTTTTGAAAGCGCCTGCATATAGTCATATTCATAAGAGAACAGATACAGGTCAGCCAACAGGGGTGCACAATTAGTACCCATTGGAATACCTATATGCTGCTTATATATTGTGCCAAATTTCACATAAATATTTTTAATGAGAAATTCAAGCAACTCTATAAACAAAGAAACATCCCATTGTTGACCGCTTCTCTCTTGCAGGAAACAAGCCTATGTTTATGTATACTATGATTGTCTTTTTGAATTTGGTGCTAATACTGTTATATGGAATATGGAATAGGTCTTTGGATTATGGACGCGGTTATTCTCTAATGGACGACGGCTGAATTATGAATGACGGACCAGACGCTTGTAATTAGCTCTGGTAATTCTTAAATCTTTCAAATTATCAGAAGTAGGATGTCGACAGAAACACCGTTCGGATTTTTCTTCTACGTATTCTAGCCTCTTTACAGTCGTCATTGAAACACGGACTTTTAATATGTATAACACCGGAGGATTTGTACATTGTTTCGTCAGCAGTTTCAATCAGCAGATCTGAGAATAGTTGAACAGAACCTGGGACATCTGTAAACACGTCTATCTGTAGTTTTTGTAAACAAACGGTTACAAATTTGAGTCATTTAGTTTTTGTATAATAAAGTTTTCTATTAACCTCACCTATCAATAAACATGGTTTGGGGAGATGGTCATACAGATTCTGAGACAGAGATCACCAGAAGAAGGTATATACACCATAATGTAATAACGGAATTCAAAGTAACACGAACGGCTACAGCTTATAAATCCGTCTTTGAATCAACAGGACTATGTAGAACACCCATTTTAACAAGTATTGAAGAACCGCATGTAGCCCTTCTATGCTCTTTCAAAGCCCAGGAATGATAAGGCGTATATTGCCCCAATTAAAATTTATTTTTATCTGCTTCTTTGAGAAAAGTTCAAACAGAGAGCTGACGATTCATAATCCTGAGCTAACAACTGAAGCTCATTTAAATTTGACTAAACTCCTCTGCAATTCCGTTGGATTCAAACGGACTAAGGAATAGGGTGTCAAGTTAGCCATATTATGTACGTTTAATTAAAGATGTTCTCC
The DNA here is from genome assembly GCA_036873755.1 of Hanleya hanleyi. Classification (NCBI taxonomy): domain Eukaryota; kingdom Metazoa; phylum Mollusca; class Polyplacophora; order Lepidopleurida; family Hanleyidae; genus Hanleya; species Hanleya hanleyi. Next base: position 24,899 of record JAVTVY010027799.1, read on the forward strand.
TCCGCCTGATCCTTTTCCTGACTGCTTTATATCTTTATTGCCATAACTTTCTTGTTCTGTATTCTAACCACATCTTTCGACCTCTGGTTAAAGGAAGTCTTGCCGGATGGCTCATTATCACAAGATTTCTCCATTTATTTAGCAAACACGCTATTGTCTAGGGTGGATTTCATGGGTTTATCTGTGTTGGGAATGGAACTATTATCTTCTAATTTAACTACTTATTCATCTTCCATGGGTAGCTCATTAGTAGCATCATCTCTAGTGAACACATCAGCATCTAGGGTTAAGTTCAAGTTACCATCTGTATGCACTGGTTTTTGATCACCACGACTGTCGTCTATATACAGTATAGAAGTATCCTTGATTTTCATTTTCATTTGATTTTCGTTGACAACAGTGTCGTTCTCTACTTTAGACAAAGAATCCTGAGTTTGAACTGTTTTTGGATCCATAATCTCAGCGAACTCATTGCTTTCAGACTCCTGATCATCTAGAAAGCATTCGGGATTTTTTCCGTGTTATTCTTCTTGTTAGTTAGACTAGGAATATCATTGGAATTATCAATACCTTTTTCGTCACAGAGAACTGTTGGGCTCTTAGATGCATTTCGCTTTTGCTCTATGGTCTTTGTCTTCTTCCGCTGACCATGCCTAGGCTTGCCATCAGGACCTACACTTGACCAAATGCTATCACCCACGCTATATACTGCGCGGCTGACTGTAAGTGTATTCCGACAAGAGAGTTCTCCACAACGGGAGACTTCTCAACAGCGGGAGACTTCTCCTCAACGGGAGATCCTTCTGCTGGATTTGACTGAGTACATAGATTTTTTCGTGGAGCAGTCTGGTCATTTCTGCCAATCGGACCATTCGTTTCTTCAGAATTTATAGGCGCCTAGCTGTCTACATAGCCGTTTTAAATGTCCCGCCAGGTCACACTCCAAAGATTTACCTTGAAAAGGACAGTCCTAGAGTTTAGCAATGATTCTCGCAGCTCTTGTTTAAGCTAATACAATATATCGATTGATGGTGATTTTAAACATTGCCCCAACCATTAGAACAAACTCAAATTGCGAAAAACTTGCCCCAACCATTAGAAGAAAATCAAAGTGCGAAAAACAAGTGGAATGTACAGTAAAATGTATGTATGACGAGACATAAAATGGCCAGTTTCTTTGACATCTTTAAAGGTTGATAGAAATAATTTTGTCATGAAAAAGTATACTCGATGAATTTACAGACGTTTAATTTCTGTAACAACTTCTATCGGAACGTCGTCTCAAATAAGTCGCCTAATTCAGGGTCACCATTGGAACGACAACAATAACGAGAGAGCTGCCTAATATTATACAGTCGTATTAGTTGGTTATTGGAGACCATAGGAGATGATTCATCAATCACCACAATATTTCTTTTCGGTTAAACGTCTATCATTATATAGCATATATGTGAATTATATTGATAAAATGTGCGTTTAACGATAAAACCAGGAAACATAGTTAGATCATGAACGTGTCAGTATTTTCGGATATAGGACGATCGCAGATTTGTCTGATCTTTTCCCCACCTCTTGCATATCGCTCCAATCTATGTAGGTCATGGCGGATATTTTACAAAACAGCCGCCATCAGTTTCTGCTTCTGCATACCTACTGAACAGGAATATACCACCAAGCGCCTCCACTCAAAGTTTCTCAAATTTGGCGATACATATCGCATGCTGATAGCAAAGTACGAGCGTGGCGTGCAAGATCTATGACGTTACGTTTCGTAACTTGTGTCTAATTCCGCTTAACCCGGGGCTAGGAGCCGTATGAACACATGTACTTCACAAGTCTCATGGTGCTCATATGAACAGTAACAATCAAAGCGTGACTGAAATACATCATTCTCTAGATGACGACTTTACAACGAATATTATGGATTAAGAATACTGATCAGCGATACTGATTTGATATTTTTGGAACATCATGATGTCTTGCCGGCATAATTGAAAAATGTTGACCGCTTCTCTCTTGCAGGAAACTAGCCTATGTTTATGTATACTATGATTGTCTTTTTGAATTTGATGCTAATATTGTTATATGGAATATGGAATAGGTCTTTGGATTATGATCGCAGATATTCTTTAATGGACGACGGCTGAATTATGAATGACGGACCAGAAGCTTGTAATTTGGATTATGGACACGGATATTCTTTAATGGGCGACGGCTGAATAATGAATGACGGACCAGATGCCTGTAACAAGTTGTTCTACAGATTAGTTTAACATAAACTAAGATAAATGTAACTCCGAAGATATCAGTTCAGTCTCTTTGTGTTGTGTCCTTATTGGTCATTTTGTATAATTTCTTTTTGTCACACTATTGTTTTTCATACTATTGTTTTCACACTGTATATATATGTTCTGTATGTAACAGGTGCTCATACGATCCTGATGATGGCATAAATTATACCTGAAATATAGTATCATATCACGTACCACCATGACTTCAATCTTCGGAGTTACATTTATCTTAGACGCCTGTAATTAGGGTATTTTCAGAAATTGTTGCCCATTCATGGTCTGCGAGCTAAGTTCCATGCTTTAATTACCTAGTCATAATTTTTACTGCGCATTTCCCAAGTATATCATACATACAAAGACGGACATGCACACAGATGCTTGGTGGCCATTTTCGAATTTCATTGCTGCTTTGAATACAACACATATAAGTGAAGTGGGAAGAGGTGCCGACATACTGACAGAGTTACATGACTTCACAGTATAGTCTTCCGGTTAACCTATTCTAAAGCACATACCAAGAATTTAACGATTCGTGATATGTGTTGTATCTCAGGTACGCTTTTATTGTACCTGTTCAAGTGGCAACTTGGATGATATGACCACACGGCCCCTAGCACCGGCATAAGCGGTATTAGATACAAGTCTAGAGAACTATGATGGAAATGCTCTGACAACTCGTATATTGGTAATTGGTGAGCTGTTTTGCTGTGACAACTCGTACACTTGGGATTGGTGAGCTGTATCGTCGTCAGATGAAAATTACGGCATTTAACACAAAAGACTAGTCTGTAAGGCCCGATGTCGACCCAGCATAAACTTTCTACAAATGCCAACATATATCAAAGACCAAACGTTCTGTACAGGGGGCGGGCCTCGGGGACGAAACGTCCACCAGCAGAATCTCGCCATATACAGGTAAAAATTACAACACATATAAGGGAAGTGGGAATAGGTGCCGACATACTGAGAGTCACATGACTTCACAGTATAGTCTTCCGGTTAACCTAGTCTAAAGCACATACCAAGAATCTAACGATTCGTGATATGTGTTGTATCTCAGGTACGCTTTTATTGTACCTGTTCATGTGGCAACTTGGATGATATGACCACACGGCCTCTAGCACCGGCATAAGCGGTATTAGATACAAACCTAGAGAGCTATCTAGAGAGCTTATTCTCCTCAAAACTGTTAAATATAATACAAAATGATTAAAACGGCAACATAAATTAGTTTCACCAATTTTTACCTGGAAAGTGTAAAAATTTGGATTCAGCAAACGATAGCGGACCACTGGTGGCAGTGGAGCGGGCTCTAGTGGCACGGGCGGCATCGGAAGCCGATAACGGCCCGACGCCGGACCACCGATACATTCGGAGCGTCCATGTCATCTGACGTGTGGATGAGGTCGGGGCTACAAACGATCACCGACGACTTGGTGGTATGACGTGACATTAATGTTCAATCGTTGGTCAAAACAAAAGTGATAATCAAATTATATTATTTTTGACCAGTTTCATCGCCTAATTATTCAATTATATCTACAACATTTATGATGGGCCTACGTACAAAATTAATTTCATTTACTGCGGAAAATTTCTGCCGACTTTGGGCGCGAAATTCTTGTTCAGTTACTTCCCCTTGCGCGGCACTGTGATCGTCTGCCTGAGAGATGCGTTCAAGCCTGCATGTAAGACCAGCCAGAAATTCTGTGATTTGCTTTTAATTTCTGCCACGGAGATTCACTCTTCAGGTAAACATGTTCCAAGAGTTCCATTACATTTTCCTTGCATGTCAGTTTATTGTTACGGTAAGATTCTATAAACAAATCAAGTGTTTTTTGTTGTTTAAGCATGCATAGTAAATGGATTATGTAGACGCCATTTTTCATTGCTTGTTCAACGAACACATTAATTAGTGCCTTTGTCGTAAAGTTAATGTAATCATTTGATCGGTAAAACATCAATACAATTTATTGGTTTGGCAAACGACGTATTAATTAATTAATTTAGTTCAGAGAAACAATTGGCACAGGCAAACGTTATTGTCGCGCCAAAAAACGACATTTACCTCCCTTTAATATTGTAGCATGGTTATACAGAGTTGTCTCCCTTAATTATATTTAGGAATTGAATGATTTCATTCATGTGTGGTGCAATTTTTTTATAGTTCATAAATTTACAGACTAAAAAGTGCAAAGAGTAAGTATTATGGTTATACGTATTCAGCCTATTTTGAACGAGATATTAAATATTTCTGGAAGGATAATGTGGTGATTCGTCAGGCTAATAGAATGAAAACATAATTTCCTACAGGATCAGCATTTGATATGAATTTCTTGTTATTGTATTTTGTATAAATGTAGATATTGATCTATGAGAAATAAATTACTAGATACAGGCTTATAGATTAAATATTATTACCCGACCGTGGAATGTAATTGTCTGAAAAAGCCTCAATCATGTCAATTTCACTTGTATTCAGCAATTTACACTGACAAGTATTGAATCATTACATGTTTACAGATTATGTGTAATCAACTCCTTTAATTTCATTGCTCTAATTCATTTTATTTCTGTCTTTTTACAGAACCCTGCTTAATGAATAAGCTATTACTGAAATATATTGGCAGTAGTCAAGATTCTGTCTCAGTCAGTTGTAAGTAAAATCTTTCAGGATACAGTATCGTACGCTGTAATTGATTCCTTGTTTTATTTATTAAACAAATTATGTATAAACTGTCCTAGCAATATTATCTTCATTTAGATCAGAGTATTTTGGGAGGATGTTATAATATTTAATTTGTCTTTGCCTTTATCAGCGACTGAACACAAACTATTAACTATCCACATCCAAATTAATTCACCAGCACGAACATTTGAATTAATGTCAGCAAGAATGATATATGTGCGAAATGATCAAGTACTTTTCATGTTGATTTCAGACTAGCGCTTTAGGCTTTTGTGGGGAAATGATGTCAGACACACCACCATATGAAAGCGATATTGGGGACTGATGCTGCCCATAGCTGGAAGTGGTCAGGAAAAGGGGCAAAGGACATGGACTTGGTTGAATAATACTGTGTTCAGTAAGTACGAGAAATAAAATTTGTATAGCTGACATTTGATTAGAGTGCACTACAAATTCAGACTACATCTCCTTTCTTTATTTGGCCAAGAAGAATGAGTCCGCATTCTATCTACTGCCTTCTCTAGTGAACACAACACAATTCCTGGTAGAAATTTTGCTAGATTCTTTAGAAATTTACCACATATTATCGTCGCCATAAGAGGATGTACACGTGAACCTTTTTGACCTGATCCAACTTGTTTCCCCTTACAAGTTATGCCACTTGATTGTTGAAACCACCACTTTCATCTGGTATTCGTTTTAGTGAACGCCACTTATCACGTCATGTATGATTTTGAAACACCATAAACAGGTTCACCATAAGGATCAAGCTTATCCCCTGAAATCATGGAGCATCATGATATGCTGTATGATTTCCTGAAACATAATTAATACATAATTCCTTAATCAATTAATCCCGTAATATCACTGACACATCACTGATCAGCTGATCTGATGATTATCTCCTAAGCATCCCTTTATTGTGCATAATTTCATCTATAGGCTATTTCCCTCCTTTCTCCTTTTCGGGGATAGCCCTGTTAGTGTCTACTCTGTTTATGTTTAAGGGCATATCTTGGGCTCAGTTGAGATCTTGTTTCTAATGAAACCCATTTTGTAATTAAAGAGAATTTAAGCATTACACGCACTGTTAACTCTGGTTGGGACGGGGCGCAGGCTGTTTTAATTAGTCTGAATGGTTTGCTTTTGCAATTCTCCCTTGAGGTTTAGTTTGATAATATGAATACTAGCCAGAGATATATATTCAACCACTGATGATATTCTCCATATGATCTTACATTCATATAAAGCTTGACAGTAGAAAAGTCATTGTTTTCAATCATTAATATCAGGATAATTTTGACCAATGCCTTGTCTGCTTCTGTTTTAGAGTGCGGTAGGAAACATCACCTGGAAACTAACGATAAAGAGATTGAAACAGCAGTAGGCGGCCGGAATAATTCATGTGATCGAGATGGCAGGCGAAGGAGCTGAGCTGACAAAACAGCATCATTCAAAAAGTCTGGAGATGGTCGGCTTGAAGCATTTGCTTTGTCCCAAAATAATAATTTAATTTAATATATCCACTAGACTTTTGAATATTGTGTTGTGTTTTTATAGTCCCAATAATAAAGTCTGAATTAAGAAACTTAGTATTCTTAGAAAACATCAAAAACATTGAAAACACTTGGAAGTATTAATCGTGGACTTTTTTATGCCAAGAATGTTGTTTTGAATATAAAATTCTCAAAGATTTTATTTCATTTTGTTTGTCATGACAATCGACTGAAATGAAGTCTTCGATATGAGAGCTGGCAAAAGAATGAGAATATTCCTTTATCATCACCTTCTGAACTGAAAAATTGAGTCTTACAAGCCTTCTTTGGTGAAAATGTTACTTCTTGAAAAGAAGACTACATCATGTCGTCTTAATTAGTAGGTGCAGCTGATTGTCTAGTTGAAAGTACACCGAATCCTCTAATATTTCAATCACATGCAATTTTTCGACAAAATACGATCATTACACTAAATAAAATACCCTGTGAAATCATAATGATTACGAAATAATGGATTATTTGTTGATTTTGAACCATTTTGTGAAGTATACTAAATAAATATTTATGATCATATTTATTTAGTACACTTCGGAAAATGGTCCAAAATCAACAAATAATCCATTATTTCTTAATCATTTTAATGATTTTAGAGGGTTACTTTAATGATTTATTTTGTCTAAAAATTGGATGTGATTGAAATATTTGAGGATTTCGAGGAATTCGGGGAATGGCTACCACTGCTCTCCCGGCTGTTGATCAGTCAGAAACATTCTTGCGCTGCTGGAAATACTCTAATAATTCAATCACAGGGGAAATCACTTCCTATCATTGAATTATTAGAGTATACTATGATTGTCTTTTTTGAATTTGGCGTTAATACTGTTATATGGAATATGGAATAGGTCTTTGGATTATGGACGTGGATATTCTCTAATGGACGACGGCTGAATTATGAATGACGGACCAGACGCTTGTAATTTACATCATCGCAAGATTGATCAACATCCGTCTGAGTAATAGCCAACAATAGGCCACCAGTGGAAACCGACCGTCGGGACAGAAGTGGCTGCCACTGATGGACCGAAGTAATCGGGCCACCGGTGGGCCGATAAGCAAAACTTTAGTGGTCCTTCGACGGTGGCCAACAGTGGGCCACCAGTACAGCCGATGGTGGGCCACTGATGGACCGATGGAATATGCTGTGTGGGAAACCAGCGAAACGCAGATTTCTGAGGATCTCTCATGACCGCAATTTTGAATTTACCCATAATACTTGTTTCCAAAGATTGCGCAAACTAGCTTACAATCATGCTCGTATGCTCGCTCTGGAATAATTGTATCTAATTACAAGCCTCTAGTCCGTCATTCATAATTCAGCCGTCGTCCATTAAAGAATATCCGCGTCTATAATCCAAAGACCTATTCCATATTCCATAAAACAGCATTAGCACCCAATTCAAATAGACAATCATAGTATACATAAACATAGGCTAGTTTTCTGCAAGAGAGAAGCGGTCAACAGTTTTCAATGATGCCGATAAGACATCATGATGTTCCAAAAATATCAAATCCGTATCGCTGATCAGTATTCTAATCCATAATAATCGTTCTAAAGTCGTTATCTAGAGAATGGTGTATCTCAGTCACGCTTTGATTGTGACTGTTCATATGAGCACCATGAGGATCTTGAAGTACATGGGTTCATACGGCCCCTAGCCCCGGGTTGAGCGGAATTAGACACAAGTTACGAAACGTAACGCCATAGATCTTGCACGCTACGCTCGTATTTTGCTATCATTTAACACAGGATCTAGCAAATGCTACTAGGCGAGATATGTATACGCCATATGCAGGTCCCACTGGAATATTACTGTCCAGAAAGGGATAGTTATAGAGATATAGATTTAAATATGATGTGCCTGTAGGGCTATCTGTAGTTTCCTTCAAATCCAGTGAAGGTGGATATATATCCTTCACTGCGTCATTTATATAGCGATTATCCACAGGGAGAAGATCGTCTATAGAGCGTTTGGTGAATGAGAAGGAACGGGCATTGAATGGATCGGTTTTTCAAAGCGCCTGCATATAGTCATATTCATAAGAGAACAGATACAGGACAGCCAACAGCCAATACCGCTTAAGCGGGTGCTAGAGGTCGTGTGGTCATGTCAATTAAATATGACCACACGAACAGCTACAATCAAAGCGTGACTGGGATACAAATCCTCACAGGGATCACTTTTGGTTGTTGTGATGTTTTAGAAATATGCAGTCAGTATATTTGTCTGTGGGGTCATATGACTTCTCTTCAGTACGCCGTCATCATTTTCCACTGCCCTTTTAATGTTGCGTTTAATTCTATCAAATCAGAAAAAATTGCTCCTACTTCATCTTTGTCTTTGTCGATACCACCTAGTATATGTGCAGAAGCAGAAACTGATGGGCCATTTTGCACGACAAATCTGCGCTGGCCCTATATCTAAAAATTGTTGTACTTCCATGGCCTAACCGTGTGTCAAGTTTCAAGCTTTTATCATGAAATGCACAATGGTTTCACGTATCTGTTCTACTGAATGATCAGTGATCGAGCTTTTAATTACTAGTCTTACCAACATTTTACTGAAAGGTTAAGTGGTGGAGTAACCTTCTTCTTTATTAGAAATCAGATTAGATCATTTTTTTGTCAAAGATATACGAATAACATAAATTCCTGGTGCAGTAATTTTAAGAGCTCCAATGACCTCTGTAATCTCCTGTAATCTGTAATCATTGAGCATGGATCCAGATGAAATTCCTGGTGATACTAGTTTATTAATAATTACTTGTCGAGGATCCAATTATGGGAACTAATTTGGCAGCTACAGAAAACACTAATTATCGAGACCATCTGCTATGACACTGGGATCAGAAACGTCAGTATGATCAACACAAAAAATATAACGACCTTGTCGGACAACATATCTTCAATACCCATGTTCTTCCCACGGTAGCTTACTGTTCTTTTAAGTAACTATCTCGGCAGAATTGCTATATGATATGTTTCCGAAATAAACGAAATACTGTTTGTTCTGTTTTCTCTCATTCGTTTATCCTTTTGTTTGTCTTGTCATTTCCTTGTACAAAACTATTGAAATGTCTACAGAAAATCAAACAATCGAGTGGGTGACTTTGCCGGTAGCTCATGAAGATAGAATGGTATAAAAGCTCACAAGATCGCAACAGGAAACGTACAACACCCCCAAGCCCCGCAAGACAAACGGCACAGAAATCTAAGGTCATCGTGCAAAATAAGATCCCCAAGCGTTTACTAGAAACGTTGTACCTGAAGTAACACGACCCTAGTCAATGCCATCAGAGTGAAGAAGTATCATGAGGATCGATTGTTGACACGATAATTGTTTTGTGGAGGACGGCTGAATATTTAATGTCGGCTCTGACGCATATATCACAACACTTCGAACAGACGCAATAGACTCAACAAAAGAGCGACGCTATCGGAGCAAGACTCACCTTCCACGATTATGACATGACATCTTTGATCGATCTTTGCAAACATTTCCCACACACCTTGTCTGACTAGGTTTTTTCCATCTTGTAGGATAATGGTGATGCACTTGACACTGATAATTGCCCTCGTTTACATGCACGGAATTCAATGATTAACGGAAACAATCCATCGCCTGAATTATAGCGTTTCTTTCGAGTACCTGAACTGCACTCGATTGCTGAAGACATACGTTTAAGTTTGATATTTAAATCCCATCCTATTTAGACCGATCCCACCAGCTTGCAGTGGATACGACACTTTGACTCACATTTATAATCTACACAACGAAAGTGGTCCACATCCTCTCCATTATCTTCCAAATTTTGCCGTCTCCTCTTGATTCGCCCACCTCCCTCCTCTTCATAAAGCGTCTCTCCAAGAGCCTAAATGGGACAGCCACTATGGAAAATATCAATCGTTTGTCACAAGAAATTAGACTTGGAATATGACTATTACTTTCTGTCATCAGCTGGGCGAATTTTTCTCCTTATCAATACTATCGATAAGTGTCTCACTAACTCCTTCAAAACCATTTCCTAACAATTACAAAGCCACATTGGCGTAGAATGAAAATATAATAACAAACATTTATGAGCTCCAATTACAACGCACATAAGTGAAGTGGGAAGAGGTGCCGACATATTGACACAGCCACATGACTTCACAGTATAGTCTTCTGGTTAACCTATTCTAAAGCACATACCAAGAATCTAACGATTCGTGATATGTGTTGTATCTCAGGTACGCTTTTATTGTACCTGTTCATGTGGCAACTTGGATGACATGACCACACGGCCCCGAGCACCGGCATAAGCGGAATTAGATACAAATCTAGAGAGCTATGATGGAAATGCTCTGACAACTCGCATATTGGTAATTGGTGAGCTGTGTCGCTGTGACAACTCGTACACTGGGGATTGGTGAGCTGTATCGTCGTCAGATGAAAATGACGGCATTTAACACAAAAGACTAGTCTGTAATTACAAGCGTCTGGTCCGTCATTCATAATTCAGCCGTCGTCCATTAGAGAATATCCGCGTCCATAATCCAACGACCTATTCCATATTCCATATAACAGTATTAGCACCAAATTCAAAAAGACAATCATAGTATACATAAACATAGGCTTGTTTCCTGCAAGAGAGAAGCGGTCAACAGTTTTCAATGATGCCGGCAAGACATCATGATGTTCCAAATATATCAAATCCGTATCGCTGATCAGTATTCTTAATCCATAATATTCGTTGTAAAGTCGTCATCTAAAGAATGATGTATCTAAGTAACGCTTTGATTGTGACTGTTCATATGAGTATCATGAGGATCTTGAAGTACATAGGCTCATACGGCCCCTAGCCCCGGGTTAAGCGGAATTATACACAAGTTACGAAAAGTAACACCATAGATCTTGCACGCTACGCTCGTATTTTTCTATCAGCATGCGATATGTATCGCCAAATTTGAGAAACTTTGAGTGGAGACGCTTGGTGGTGTAGCCCTGTTTTATAAGTTTCTGGAACAATGTTTGTGACGTTGATTAAAATCGTCACGTTTAACACAGGATCTAGCAAATGCTACTAGGCGTGATATGTATACGCCATATGCAGGTCCCACTGGAATATTACTGTAAGGCCCGATGTCGACCCAGCATCAGCCAAGATGCTCGGAATGCCATGATTACGATTCTGGCTGAGCAGGCCCGACATCCTATGCCATTGAAGATCCGATTGAACGAGTTATAGCCCTTCTACATTCCTCACATGATTTACAGAAGGTCCAAATCAATAACCAATGAGAAAGACAGAAGCGGCTTAATCTGAGAGAAGGTCATCTGTCCCCACAGGTTGATACCGACAGAATTGTACGAGAAGACATTCTTTTTGAATTTGGTGCTAATACTGTTGTATGGAATATAGAATATGTCTTTGGATTATGGACGCGGATATTCTCTAATGGACGACGGCTGAATTATGAATGACGGACCAGACGCTTGTAATTCAGGGGGGCCATGAGAAATTCAGGCGGTTTCCGATATCACCCTCATGTGGACAGCTTTGCTGGCGTGCCCACACGACCCCTAGCAGGGGCGTCGGAAGCAAATTCAAAGTGGTACGGCCTTACAAGGCAGGGCCGGCGGAAGCAATTCTTGATTGGGGCCGGGGGGATTACTATCATAGCACTTTAGGCGAGGGTCCAGGGGCCGCCTATGCCCCGGAAGCTCTTGGGGTCTAGATCGCTGGAGACGCGTTCTAATCGATTTCTGGCGAATAAAATCACTCTGCAATGAAGTGTATTTTTTTGTTCACTCTCAATCCTTTTACCATGAAAACGCAATCGATGGTGCATGGCTTTCTGCGATGCTGAATTAGAAAATATATGTACAGTAAAGTAACCTAAATACATTGTGTAGACGCAACCGATATAATTCTTTTGGACAACGAGGTGTTAATAAATTCATTCCAGAAGTAGCGCCGTCTAAATTCATAATTTTAAAGTATAGATAGCGGCGCTACCTCTGCAATAATACAGATGGCGCTCGTTCTTTTTATAACGGGCCATAAATAACAATGAATTATTTCTTTGTTAAAAAATGTTAGTTACTTTCAAGGAATTAGAGAATAGAGTACTTGCGGCAAAATTATTGGGGAGGGGGGGGGGGTTGTATGAACATACTTTCTAAAAAAAGGTGAGTGAAATTTCACTCAAGTAAGAGTGGAAATTGATCCCACTGTTACTCTCTACGGTCAAAATTGTCCCAAGACAGCTAGTCGGTGCTCAGAGCCCCTAACAAATTCACTGGCGCTCTGGACCGATCAAAGTCTTCTTCAACTTGGAAGCTATCAAAATTTCCTTTTTTATTTTGTTTCTTCGTTTAATTTTGTGTTTTTTGCTCTTTTTTTCGCGCAAAAGTGGTACGGCCATTGCCGTACCTGGCGTACCGCTTCCAACGCCCTTGCCTAGTACTCACGAGTGAGATGCATGCAGGTTCTTCGGTTCTATCTAGTGTTCAATATTTCTATTCATGAATAATCCATGGATGATACATGTGGACTGTGGAGGCATACCCTGAGCGGGTACATCTATCTAGTATATAGCTCTATCTATGGAGGACAGAGTCGGCCTGTCACCTTCATATGCTCACTCCCATTGTTTGTTCGTTTGAAATCTAACCGAAATTCTTGTATCTAGTTATATAATATCTATTTTGTGGAATCACTGGAGGCTAAATCCACTATGTCTGTTGAGAAGGTTAAATCCTAAAGGGTCCAGTAGTCTGTCAAATATTGCTGTCTCTGGGAATTCTTAAAAAACTATTCGGCAGAGCTGCCTATACATGAGGAGACTTTACCGCTATCTCTTCATGCAGACTCCTGAAAGCGAAATCTAGTATAATTTCCTGTATTTCATTTTCCAACGAATCTACTGATGAAGAATTTCTGGAATTTCCGCTTTTGATCTGAATGCCTCTTCCATTGTGCAGTATATCCAGCATCATTGAGTCTGGATGACGCTTACATTTTAAGACGAATACAACTTGTTTATTACTATTGTCTATGTTCAAACGTAATCTTTGGATGACAATGTTTAGTCGGTCGATGTACCTGCTCGTTCATACAATGTCGTATGGATGTCTGTTTTGCTGTCAAGTATAAATGATGTGAAATTCTTGAAGGATAAATGTAAGCGTCATATTCAACATTCAGTAGCAGCCCTTATCCATTACGAATATCTGCGTCCCCAATAGAATGACCTCATTCACATGACCGTAGTTGTGCAACAATCCGGGAATAAAATAAACTAAAATATATAATACTAATTCATACTAAAATATGAAGAAAACTAGTTGCTTGCAAGAGACCATCGGTCAATGGTTTTCATTAATGCCAGCCAGAAATTATCCGTATTCTATCATACAAATGGATTTAGCCGTTTTTTCTAGAGTATTATGTATCTGTTGATTTTGGGTATGAACCGGTATTGAAGGCTAATAAGCAATGTGATAACTTATACTGAAGGATAATAAGCTATGTGATCCACAATAACAACAACACAACACAATTGAACATACGATACTTTAGTAAGTAGTCTATATTACTGTATAACAAATTCCAGCATTTAAAATAACTAATTATGATTAGTATAGATCCATATAGATACTATTTTGATGCTATTCTAGATTCAAAATACAACAAAGCTAGTTAAACTAGCATAAATCAGGAGCTCCGATGTGTTTATCCAGTGGTCAATCATAAAAGACTGACATTGGTTCAGTAGATGTATCGTTATTGATGACAGGACTGTCTCTCTTATTCCAAGAAGTCGATAAATCTAAGCGTAGTAACGAGGGCCAATGTGGTCAACAATGATATACCTGCAAATAAATGACAGAATGTACGCATAACGCCTTACGTATATATTGGTGTAGCCAGTCTACAGATTGAATATATCTGGTTTAATATGTTATAACATAGAGAGTGGCTGTGAGGTTCAGTTGAACATATCCAGAAGTTCCTATTGATGTCACCAATGCATATAAGCTGCGTAAGTAGCAAACTAAGGGTTCTACACCAGGCGGAGTTGGTCGGTTGGTCAAAACTTCATAAAATAATACAAAGAATGATTATATCTGAATTCGACTTTTGCCTGAGTATTTTTATCCATGATTTCCTGAAGCATCTGTCACACATACTGATTTCAGAGAATGTTGCCTAACTATGAGATACTGGCTACCGAACGAGCTGTATACACTGCCATAAATGCGGATGATACATATCCAAATATGAACACTTCAGTAAAAGTGTTCAAATATGTCCGATTTGAATACATATTTCCTACTTTAAAAATACCAATCGTGAAGAAATATTCTGCAAATTTCATTTTCATAAATATATTCAAAATGGAAACATTATTAATTTCGATAAAAAATGTGAATTATGTAACAAATGTTGGGATTCAGATTCCAACATGTACGTGTTCTACCTTTCTGACGGTGTATAATATAGGCGTCAGATTGGATATTCAGTAGGCAGTCGTCCGATGAATTTCAAGAAAAGAATGACTGATAAATGGCGTCAACGATTAACCTTACCTGGCAGTAAAGTCGTTGTTCCCTGAGTCGGGCAGTCTGTAAATATATCCATATAAAAGTCATTTTAACTCTTAAATTTGACTCTCAGAAGCAGATGATTTTATGATTTAATCTTTGGTATTTGTTATTTACAATCTTTAATATTATATCGATCAAAGGTCTCAGTCTGTATGTAAATCAAATTCTAACTGCTAATCTGAGTGAATACGTATCTATCTGCCATAGAGGCTCTAGAGTAGGAGAGAGTTTTACCGTAGATGTATAAATCGCGAGCCTACATCTGCCTCAGCTGTCCTCCGAGCATATTTGCTTATCGGCGACTCTTGAAGTAACAAATTACCGTACGATTGACTTACTCATACCTTGATCATGTGGCGTTTCCACAAACCGATCATTACTGATGCAAACTCGGGACAGCACATTGCTAACGGCTACACTGTGAGCGCTGGTCAATTGCGCCTGACGGGCCCAAACCCATGACCGTACTTTGCTGTACACACATGTCCCGTTTGACACTGTTTCCGCACAGGAGTAGACCACGGCATAGTTCACATAATCCGTATCCATTATCCAATATGGCATAGTTATTGTTCCTATAAAAAAGATATATAGCTATGGTATGAAGAGTGAGTGAGTGAGTAGAACGACGGTGCCTACATGTGCCAGAACACGAGATATGATTAAGGTTACGGATCAGAATCACCCAGGTTTTTTGTTTTTTGAAAGTCGTCTTACAAATTGAAATGAGAAATATATGAGCACGATGGAGATGTTACATTACATGTCCCACACGGCACAAATCAAACGATAATCAAGGTCTCGAAGCCTTGGACCAAAGTCCTACTCTCAATGCGATATTCTAATGTTATGGATACTCTCTACATTGCAGTTTTATATAGGGGGTCTTTCTCATCTCACTCATTTGTCTGCAAGTACAATTCTTATCTTTATTCTGGCTAATGTTCCATCACAGAATGACCTCAATCATACATGTATTTTACTTGTTCAAATAATAATTATTATATTCCTGCCATTTTTAATCGGATTGAAATTGTCCAAAACAGCTGAATTCAATTCACGAGTGTTGGATACTGGGACTCGCTATCCTGAAAACACTGCACTCAGTCAAAGAAATCCGAAAATATCTCTTGTTTACCTCTTGAAAAATGCAACATGTTGCCAAGATGATAAGTGATACGTTTAAACAGCGCCTCCAGAGGTTTTGTTTACCTGCTTATTGTCAACACATTTCCGGTATAATAAACAAGTTAACTTCCAAGTCTATTCTTCATAGTTAACTGAGAAAATGATGTTTTACTGTTCCATTGTAACTCAATCTCATGACTATTATTTAGAGTAATCTCATATCCCGGAACAGGTAATTGGAACGTTAACGTCTTAGCAAATCTGTCAACTAAATAGTTATGATAATGATACGTGATCAGGGCTTTTCAAGCTCTGTATCCGTTATAACTGTTCATAGATTTGCGTATCATGTTTAATACCGAACAAACATGTAAGGAAACAAAAAACAAACCCGGTTTGTTGTCGACGTTGTTTGGAAGAGTGTATTTCAGTTTGGCCGGGTCAGAAGAAGGAACAGTTGGCTTTATCGTCCCTTTGTAATAGAAACATTGACCAGCCCGGTCAGACGACTTCGGAAATCTGAAGTAGCATGGGAAGAATAAACAATAAGACATAAGTGCACATTAGTACTACACAGGTAAAATACAGATATGTGTGCATAAAGAATTTCTAGGCCATTGAATGCACATTATTTTCAAGATACCATTAACACCAATATCCGAGTGAGATATATCCTGTGTGACAGTCAGCAATGTTCAGCCATACCGATTAGACATTGTGATCTTCCTATCGTCGAATGCTTACCACTGGCCAGTATTCTATATTCCAAATGAGTCAATCTCTATAGTATGATGGATCTTAGTCTAGCTTTCGCTGTAGAAGTTCAATAAATACCATGAAAATATTGCATTATACTGGGTTCATGCAGGCCCGAGGTAAATGGAATTAATTACACACTACGACGCATTGCGGCAGAGATTCTGTGATCGTGTTTTTTGCCATCAAACTTGTCTGTTTATCCACGTGAAGCGTACATTTTTCAACTATTCTCGAGATTTATAGGCTATAGATCCCATATTTAATTTCCGATATCTTAATTCGTTTGGACGTACGATATAAGTTCTTTTGACGAGTTCTTAGTAAAGGTTTTGTGTGCCTTACCTTCCCCTTCCCTCTACAGAAAGCATGTTGTTTGCACCAAGAGTATATAGATGCTGGTAGTCTCTGAACTTGTCTTCATCCGGGATTCCATCGCCTATCCATTGGATTTCGTACCATGTACCCAACATCTAGACAAAATAAGAAAACATAGAATGTAACTGTACAGTGTCTTTCTGAGCATCGGCTGGCCATTCTCCTATTGTCAGAGCTTTTAACCTTCTGAACTATCGATTCAACACCGTATGGCTGAGTTAGGTTGCAAACGCGGCGCGCATGCGTCTCCAGTATTTATGGACACAAAAATACATACGAGAGAGATGGACACCGATCTTATATCTTATATTCGAAAATAATACTACAAAATATGAGCTTCTCCATGTCAACGCAATTTAATGCACAAACTTTCGATCCTAATACCGGGTCATTAAGTGATCAGAAATTAATTTGAAATTGATAATATACAGATGTCGATCATATTGATTACATTAAACTCCAACAGAATTTGTTGTCACCGTCCTTATTACTGCATCTGAGAAGGTGGAAAGCTCGGACTTCCTCATGGTGCTCATATGAACAGTCACAATCAAAGCGTGACTGAGATACATCATTCTCTAGATGACGACTTTACAACGAATATTATGGATTAAGAATACTGATCAGCGATACGGATTTGATATTTTTGGAACATCATGATGTCTTGCCGGCATCATTGAAAACTGTTGACCGCTTCTCTCTTGCAGGAAACAAGCCTATGTTTATGTATACTATGATTGTTTTTCTGAATTTGGTGCTAATACTGTTATATGAAATATGGAATAGGTCTTTGGATTATTGGACGCGGATATTCTCTAATGGACGACGGCTGAATTATGAATGACGTATCTGACGCTTGTAATTCAGTATTTATGGACACAAAAATACATACGAGAGAGATGGACACCGATCTTATATCTTATATTCGAAAATAATACTACAAAATATGAGCTTCTCCATGTCAACGCAATTTAATGCACACACTTTCGATCCTAATACCGGATCCTTTAAGTGATCAGAAATTAATTTGAAATCGATAATATACAGGTGTCGATCCTATTGATTACATTAAACTCCAGTAGAATTTGTTGTCACCGTCCTTATGATTGCATCTGAGAAGGTGGAAAGCTCGGACTTCCTCATGGTGCTCATATGAACAGTCACAATCAAAGCGTGACTGAGATACATCATTCTCTAGATGACAACTTTACAACGAATATTATGGATTAAGAATACTGATCAGCGATACGGATTTGATATTTTTGGAACATCATGATGTCTTGCCGGCATCATTGAAAACTGTTGACCGCTTCTCTCTTGCAGGAAACTAGCCTGTGTTTATGTATACTATGATTGTGTTTTTTTTAATTTGGTGCTAATGCTGTTATATGAAATATGGAATAGGTCTTTGGATTATGGACGCGAAAATTCTTTAATGGACGACGGTTGAATTATGAATGACGGACCATTGCTGTCACAATTGAAAACTGTTGCAAGAAACCATCTTATGATTTTCATTATTTTCATTTCATTCATATTTGGAACTGATGCCAACTGTCGTACGATGAAAGGTCTTTCGATTATTGGCGCGGATATTCATTTGTGGACGATGGCTGGATACTGAACCTCTGATCTGACTCTCATAAAAGGCATATTTTAACATGGTACTATAGGCGAGATAGTTGTGAAATAGGGGGCCCTCGGTGGCCGAGTGGTCTAAGGCGCTTCGCTGGTGACCGCTAGCCTCACACCGCTGAACCGGCACGGGTTCGAGCCCAGCTGGTCCATGTGTGAAAGTCTGTCAATTACTTGCCGAAGGGCGGTGGTTCTCTCCGGCTTCCTCCACCAACCAAACTGACTGTCACCATATGAGTGAAACAAACTTGAGTGTGACATTAAGCCAAATTAAAAAAAAGAGATAGTTGTGAAATAATACTGTCCAGCCCTTGACGTCTACTGTTTGCAACCTTCCTTTGTGGCGTTGGTGGAGAGCGTTTTGCAAACATCCAGTGGGTTCCTCCTGTACTAACCAGAACGTGGAATTCAACCGTGAACTGAATATATCCCCATGCCGTCTAAAATACAAGCTTCTACTCCGTCATTCATTGGGCTGGTCGGCTAGTTTCCTGCAAGACAGAATCGGTCAAAAGTTTTCAATGATGCCGGCAAGACATCGCGATGTTCTAAAAATATCATATCCGTATGACCGATCAGTATTGTTAAGCCATATAATTTTCGTTAAAGCACATGTACCAGTGATCGGCAAATGTTTATATGGCTTAACTAGAAACAATTTGGTCATGCAATCTGCTGTGCTACACTTACTGAGAATTCTAATAATGATTATATCTGAGTAACGATTATACATAGGCCTTCTACTCGAACGTCTTCTTGCATATCACTCCAATTCTGATGCACAACGTAGCTGTGAATACCTGCATATGGCGTATACGTATCTCACCTAGTAGCATTTGCTAGATCCTGTGTTAACTGTGACGATTTTAATCAACGTCACAAAACATTATTGAGGAAACTTGTAAAACAGGGCTATATCATCAAGCGCCTCCACTCGAAGTTAACCAAATTTGGCGATACAAATCGCATGCTGATAGCAAAATACGAGCGTAGCGTGCAGGATCTATGGCGGTATGTTTCGTAACTTGTGTCTGCTTTCGCTTAACCCGGGGCTAGGGGCCGTCTGAACCTATGTATTTCAAGATCCTCATAGCGTTTACATGAACAGTCACAATGAAAGCGTGACTGAGATACATCATACTCTAGATGACGACTTTACAACGTATATCACAATGATTAAGAATACTGATCAGCGATAAGGATTTGATATTTTTGGAACATCATGGTGTCTTGCTGGCATCATTGAAAACTGTTGACCGTTTCTCTCTTGCAGGAAATTAGGCTAGTCTCATGTATACTGTGATTTATCCTTTTAATTTGGTACTACTGTTATTACATGAATTACGAACATTTTCGTGATGTTATATATTGGCACGATAACGAATACAATGGACTATGGAATTGGTCTAAAGATAATATAGGCCTATTCCAAAAAGATGACAATATTTTACAGATACGGTGACGATACTTTTATCGAAGAGTTTAGCAAATCTGCTCTTAGTCAAACGTTATAATTAAGACTAATATCCATCCAAATTTTTTTTATTTATTCTATACCCATCATAGATGTCATGATTTATGTTTACATCGTCCAACCTCATCCTCATTGACCGCGCAATATACGCCCGCATAATTGTCCAGATTTAAAATGTGTGATCCTAAATTTAACATTCGGTACAGACTATATGCAGAAATAAGGTTCCAAATGAGGGTTTCTCGTTGGTGACCCTGGCCTTGAACCTTGACAGCAAAATCAACACGGTTTTTCAATCTTTCATGTTTGAGGTATCAGTTGGTCAAATTGGTCATAGTTGGGTCACAATCCAGTACGCTGGCATATCCCAAACACCGTTGCATTTTATTCCTTATGACTAGAATACAATGACTGGTCGTCGCTATATAGCTAAAATATTGCTGAACGCGACGTCAAACCTTAATGCTCTCTCTCTCCTGTCCGACTCGAAGTCAGTTAATGGCCCGGTACTGAACTCCTGAAAACTTCAGCCTATTATTGGACGTCAGGTCCGACATTCAATCCAATCCAATATTGTTATATGGAATATGGAATAGGTCTTTGGATTATGGACGCGGATATTCTCTAATGGACGAATTACAACGCATATAAGGAAAGTGGGAAGAGGTGCCGACATACTGATAGAGCCACATGACTTCACAATATAGTCTTCTGGTTAACCCATTCTAAGCAAATACCAAGAATCTAACGATTCGTGATATGTGTTGTATCTCAGGAACGCTTTTATTGTACCTGTTCATGTGCAACTTGGATGACATGACCACACGGCCCCTAGCACCGGCATAAGCGGTATTAGATGCAAATCTAGAGAGCTATGATGAAAATGCTCTGACAACTCGTATACTGGTAATTGGTGAGATGTGTCGCTGTGACAACTTGTACACTGGGGATTGGTGAGCTGTATCGTCGTCAGATGAAATTGACGGCATTTAACACAAAAGACTAGTCTGTAAGGCCCGATGTCGACCCAGCATCAACTTCCCACAATGCCAACATATATCAAAGACCAAAAGGTCTGTACAGGGGGCGGGCCTCGGGGACGAAACGTCCACCAGCAGAATCTCGCCATATACAGGTAAAAATTACAACGCATATAAGGGAAGTGGGAACGACATACTGACAGAGCCAAGGCTGAAGGCTGAATTATGAATGACGGACGAGACGCTTGTAATTCAGTATCAACACTCACTTGTTTGGACTGTTTTTTACTATCTGGCGGCAACATTGCATGACAGGGCTATTACATCATCGCTCTCAAATATTTGTATCTAATACCGCTTCAGCCGGTTCTAGTGGCTGTGTGGTCATTGCACTCAACATGTCCACATGAACATCTACAATAAAAGCTTGGTTGGGATACAAATCATCACCGGGATCACTTTTGTTTTTAAAATATGCAGTCAGTTTATTTGTCTGTGAGGTTATATGACTTCATGTCAGTACACTGGCATCGTCTTCCATCGCCCGTTTAATGCTGCGTTTAATTCAACGTTCGAACACAAAAGCTAGTTTCTTCGTCAATGATCCTGACGTGACGTTACCAGGGGATAATTCTTTATATCTTCATGTGTTAAAATGAACTGCCGCAGTCAAAGTGTGACTGATATACATTACAAAGACTTTGAAATTAAATAGATAGTCTGGCGACGTCTGGCAACTAAAAAGCAACCATTATGGGGAATAATGAATTGAAATATGAAAGTATTGAACACCCACATCACAAGGCGATATGGTGAGCCTGAGTGTTTATTTTATTTGTCTGACGTGTATAACAGTACTAATTTATGTTATAAGTTTCAAAGAAAATCAACTCCCAAACGTATATATATATACAAGCGCAGATCTGTCGCAGATGGTCATTCTGGTATGTCTTATGAATACAATTTTTACGGCGATACAGAGACAACAATATGTCAAATACCTCAGGGATATGATACTATATTTCTAACACAAACATCAGCTACTGTGTAAGGGGTATGTCAACACGGACTCAGATAACCTAACATTGTACAGAATATATCAAGTAGGAATACATTTGAAACTACCGACTTGGGCGATTGACAAGTTCTGAAGTGTAACACAATGGAAACATTTATTGCTTTGACATCTTTGTATTAAACTCCATACATTCTCGAAACACTGTTAAAACTTCAGTCCACTTGATGTAAGTTTGAATAGCTCAGTTGAGCTGAACCATGCCGTGATAAAGCTGCTTATTTTCTCCTCCAGATCTGACACTCTGAACAGAATAAATTCGACAGTTTATGAAAGACTATCTTCTGTGTAAAAACAAGTTATTTGCAAAGAAACGTGAAATCTTACATAAAAGGAGTCAGATCCGACAGCCGTCGTCCATAATAGAATTTTCGCGTCAATAATCGAAAGACCTATTTCGTATGACAATTCGCACCAAAGACAAATGTGTACGAACATGATACAGCATCTATTTATACGATCAGGTTTAACTATCTTGTATGCGATATGAAGATGTTCAAAACGTCACTCTTGAAATAACTTAATAGCTTTCCCTTCATCGTGAAAAGGAAAGCTTTGTTTCCCGAGGGCGTATGTTTGGGCGGTTCGTCATCCGTCACCTAAGCTGAATTTTTCACAATTTAAATTATAATCATGACATAAAAACCATTGGAGCATGTGAACTGACGTGAAGGTGAGAATGCAACAATAAAAATTCAGTGAGAATAAAATTCCTAAGAATTAGGCTCAAATATCATATAACTTCATTAGGCAATCAGATAGAAAAACAATACTGGTCAGTTTACGGATCTAACGATAACAGCAGATTCATATACATATAGATCTGTTTGGAACTTTCCATTATCAACATAGACCATATTATTGGACGGTGACTGACTGACATGTCAAAGAACTAAAACTAAAACAAAAAAACCCATCCAAAATATCCAGCAGAGTGAAAGGGCACATGCCGATTGAAATGTGCCATCTCAGATGGATACATTTATAAGTAAATACATATACACTTATATGTAAATTATACTCTCTAAAAAAACTTGAGTGAACTGTTCCACTCAAGTTCGAGTGAAATGTACCTGTTCACTCAAACTTGAGTTACTTTTCACTCAACTTGAGTTACTTTTCACTCAACTTGAGCTAAAACCACTCAAGTTCACTCAACATGAGTGGGATGAATTTCCACTCTTATGCTTGAGTGAATGTCACTCAAGTTGAGTGCATTTAACTCAAGTTGAGTGAAAAGTAACTCAAGTTGGGTGAAAATGTCACTCAAGTTTTGAGTGGAATGAATTTTCACTCTTACTTGAGTGAAATTCACTCAAATTTTTTTAGAGAGTATATAAACGTATCTTTATACAACTACTCAACATAAAGACTGGATTGAACCAGGGACCGTATATAATTTATCATTACCCCACAAGCAAATTTGTATTCAATATCTGGATTGTGATTGGTTAAAAGGTCGGGTCGTATAAACCCATACACCCCGAGTGATGTCTTGCTACTCGGGGTATATAGAATTACAAGCGTCTGGCCCGTCATTAATAATTCAGCCGTCGTCCATTAGAGAATATCCGCGTCCATAATCCAAAGACCTATTCCATATTCCATATAACAGTATTAGCACCAAATTCAAAAAGACAATCATAGTATACATAAACATATGCTTGTTTCCTGCAAGAGAGAAGCGGTCAACAACTCACGTGCGATTGGAAACGACTCTCCCGCTTCGAAAGTTCAGCTGACCGTATCTCAATATTTATGGAATAACTGTCGCTCACTCGTCAAAATTTAATGGAATAAAGCCATACTGCATGCATTATTTTCACTGCAGTTTCCGACACATAACTCACCAAAAGGTGTTATATGTTCCAAAAATAAAAGTCGATTTCCGAACGAAAGTAGATCAAATGGATTGTGTGTGGCGCGCCTTTCTCACAGTGCCGTAGCAAAATGCGGACAGTTTCGTAATCGAAATGGCCCTTTGGATTTGTTTGTTGTACCGTTGGTTATAAATGATAGGCCTTTTTCAGTATTTTTACTATAAGATAAAAAGGCCTGAGGGGTAATAAATTCGTTATTCAGGTATTACACGCTCCCTGGTTGAACACCACAGTTGATTAAATGTATGGATCACTAATCATCAATGTCAGCAATCACAATGCAATCATCAGATCCGAATGAGTCGAGGTAAAAGGAAAGATTGTCCGGTAGGAATAAATGTCCATGCCCTATCATTTAACCCAGCTAGGACGATTATTCCTGATTTACAATTCAGGTAAGACATATTTTACTAAATCAATAGAGACATATGAAAATGGAGATTGTTTCCTGGAACAGTCATTCCTTTCATACCTCTCTTCTTCCATGACGAATCTCCACGTCAACTTATGACATAAGATATCAACCATGGATATTTTCTTTGTTCCTAGAATTGAATGTGTTGTTCATCACATCTAAGTGCTATTGGAACGCAGTGTTTTAAATCTTCATGGGTTCAGATGAACAGTCATAATCAAAGCGTCGCTCATATTCATCATATTGATTGAGAGAAATGTTTTTGGATAAAACAATAAACTCAAGTTATACAGAATCATCATGATGCCTTGAATTGTTCACCAGTTCTCACGCCAGTCTACCTGATGTCATGCAATTTTTACTTTATGCCTGATCGAAATCAAGAAGTAATAATACAAAGAGATCGAACGTAACCCTTGTATTTCTACCATCAGTATGAACATCCTCAATGGACGACGGGTTTGTACTGAATGTCGGATCTGACGGTTGTATTCAGTCCATGTGATAGTAAACTCTGTCCATGTTCGCCAAAGTATACGCCCAAATATGAACTGGTCTATTAGTACATCCATGCAGTGGACCTGAATATGCAGGTTATCTCCCCAATAACTGTGTTTATCTTGGCTTCTCTGTAGTAGATATTGCATAAGTTATGATATAGATAAATGTATGCGTTCGACATTTAGCATGTTTGTGTGAACAATTTAGAACCTGCTGATATTTCGCTCCAATATGCAGCCGCTTACAAATTAAGAAAGCACTCATTTAGAATGCCGGGAATTAGACATTACACGTATTTATACTATTATCGTCTTTTGCATACCATGTAGACAATACGGGAGGATATTTCCCAGAAAGGTTGAAAGGTTAATACATATTGTTCATATTCTATGTTTGTCCCAGTTCGATGTACTCATATGTATGATATTATGATAAATCAAATGCATTCAGTAATAACTGATGTCAGATACATTACCTTGTTAAAGTTGAAGTTCGGCTGAACAATGAAGTTATTCACAACACATTCTTGAGCTATGGTTAATTGATGTAGATGGAAAAGCCAAAGTAGTCCCAAAACAGTGGAAATCATGTTTCACGTCTGGCCTGTTGGACAGCTGTATCAAGTCTAGGTTTTATACGGTTACTGAATGCGATTTAATCTTCACAACTCTAGAGACTGACGAACGGGATGCATATATAGTACAGAAATTCAGTCACAACTATTCCCTTGACAACCCAGAGATGATGTACTATACACTTCTAACAAAGACATAATATGAGATATGTCAACACGAGGTCAGAGATCTTATTGTGTGTATATATTGATATTCACGTAGTATGAATAAATTCGAAACTATCAACTTGACATGATCAAGGAACACCATTAAAACATGCCTCATGTTACTGGTTCAGCCCCGTGTATACGTAAATGTAAAACCTATATTATAAAGGTTGGTTACGAGAAAATCCACGTAACATTGCTCTGGTAACATGTGTAGCGCTATTCCTCACTTTAAAGGTCAACCCAAACGGAATTTTTTTTGGTCTAAAAATCCTTAAAAATCATAGTTCATACTTCACTTTGTATGAAAAAAATATTGAAAAAATTCTAATCTGATCAGAAACACACGTAATATGGGGGCAAAGTGGGCTTTTTCACATTTTCACAGCTGGGTTGATGACGTCACGCAGGGCAATTGCCTGAGAAAAAACAGTGGATAACATGGAAAGCGAGTGCAGTCAGAGCTCCGATTCAGATGTCGATTCGAGCTATATCAGCTCCTTAGATGGAAATATTTTTCGCCAAGAAGATGAAATGGACATAGAGGAGGATGATGACGGGCAAATTAACAGTTGTTTGAAGACCAACGGCGGAATTCAGCCCTATCAATTTGAGCCGTACGGCTCCGATTCTGACAGTGACAACCATTCTGACAACGTGGAACTCGACAACGACAGGATTCGGAGAGGTCGTTTGTTGAATACAGATTGGTATGCAACTTGATTGGAAACCTTATTATCGTCATCTATAAGACCAAATGTCCACATATTTCAAACTGGATTTAATGTAGAACGATTTTGTGATGTAAAGAACGAGCACGTCTGTGTTGTTGTTGTTGTTGTTGTTACTGACCGGGATAAACTCCGGAATTCGGCAGTATGGACAGTAAACTGTTGATAACTCTACTGATATACGTCCGATTTGAATTTTTGTTTGTTTTTCCATAATCCCCATGAAATACCAATTTCAGAATTATATAGTTTGATAAAAAAACTTTGGACATTCATGGCGAAACGTAAGCCGTGGTGAGTGGGTGTCGAACCGACGTGATGGATCGGCATTCACATTTGCTCAATTTTCGACAAATTACGTCAATTAAATTGAAATCGAATGATATTCCCACAATCTCAAATGTCAAGGGATTATGAAAGTATTATTATCACTTCTGTATCTACAGCCATTCACTCCAATTGGTGTTCAGAAAAAGAAAAACATTAAAAGGCGACCGGTTTGCCCGATCACTGTACGACTTTTTATTTTTTTATTTATTTACTTATCAAACGTACATATATTTATGAAAGATCAATAGTATATATGAAATAGAGACTCATCCAGTCTAACTTGTAGGTGCTCACGCAACAAATGCCACATCATGGATAGCATTCTGGGCGTTAATCGGGGGACGCGAGAGCGAGCAGGGCATGTACAGCCGTCTCCCTGCCTGAGGCCTCGCTTGCAGGCTAGTTTCGTTCAGCTGATGTCCGTGATAGATTCTCCTTGTCCGATTTCTTTGCCGTCACATTTTGATTGTTTTTAGGTTTGATATTTGGAATAGCTGTTCTTTTTAGTTTTGGTTTGTACCCGAATTCAACTGCTACGCTGTAGAGGTCCTCGAATGATGTCTTTCTGTCAAAATGTGCCGAGCAAATTATACGAGTACTGGTTCGGGCCCTCTTTCCACACCCTCGTGTTGCGTACAAATTTCGTCCAGTTTGCGGCGATTTTCTCGTCTTTAGGCCACAAATGAATACTAACACCGTCATCTGTAGTAAAACTGCAACCTCCCACTACACAACGTCGCGGCATATTTAACAAATGATGCCCCGATACTCCAAAAATCTCCAGAAATCAGCAGATACTTATGACTGTGGTATACGGCTTTAACATAGAGAATACAAGACGGCTTCCCTCCGTGACGTCACAGCTGGAATTGACAGGAGAGCGATTTTCACCTTTCAAACGGCAATATCTCGCCAACCACACTGCACAAAATTATGAAAAAAATATCATTATTTTCAGAATCGAAAGGACTATTTTTTTAGATTTTTGACCTCAGATCGTTTGGGTTGACCTTTAACACTAACTCTACTAACAGTATTTTTCGTTATTTTGGGATTACACTATCTTAGTATAGCACCGATTCTAGTGCTGAAAATTGGTCGAGTCCCATGCAGGATTCGAACCAGCGACCCCCAGAGTAAGGCATCCAATCATGAGCATAAAATATCGGCGATCTAAACTACTCGGCCACCTGGCCTCCCACTAAAATAGGAGGTAGCAGACCGGTTGTCTTGAAAGCGTACATATAGTACCCCTCTGATGACCGTAATGGTACAGCTCCTATAGTCGAATACATAAGACGATATATTTTGTCATTTAAAAGTTATCGTATAACAGTATTTTCGTTACTTTGGGACTAAACTATCTTCGTATTTCAGAGATTCGAGTCCCATGCCGAGTCCCATGCGGGATTCGATCCAGCGACCCCCAGAGTAAGGCACCTAATCGCCAGCACTATATGTCCGCGATCTAAACTACTCGGCCAACGGGCCTCCCACTGAAATAGGAGGTAACAGACCGGTTGTCTTGAAAGCGAACATATGGTACCCTTTTCATGACCGTAATGAGACAGCTCCCGTAGCTGAATACATATATTTTGTCGCTTAGAAAGTGATCCTATCTCAGACATCATCCGAACGCATGGCACGATCATACGTAGAAACTTCTGCTCGTAGCCATGCGGTAATGGGTGCTATCTGAGTGTAATAGGGCGTTTCCCAAATGGTCATATCCGACTGGTCCCGTTACATCCGACATCGGTGCAATCACATTCATACAACGAAGACACACCTCCAGAAAGCGATCGATTGAAATGATCCCATGGTGGGCCTCGAAGTGCCCCCATCACAAAATAAAAAGCATATCATTTTCCTGTGGCCTGCCGCCGATTTTATTTTGTTTTCAAATATGTTAGGCCGTTTGTAATATGATTTTTCTTAAGATAAACAAAGAAGCATGCTCCACTAGAGTGAGAAATAAAATAGCTAATTCGCACAACTTCGTTTTGGTCTCGCGTAGACTCCCCCAGTCTTGCGCCTCGTGAAACTGACATGTCTGCATGTCTGAGAAATATTTGAATACAGATAATATCATTGGCTCGTTTAAATGGGACCGACATTTGACCTCATGCTTTGGGAACAACTTTCGAACTGGATTATCTCCCTCTAGATAGATGGCGCCGTGTGAAATACATGCCGAATCACAGCGAAAATCTAAGGGTAGTGTTAAGTGAAACGTGAAATGCCCTTAGCAAGCTAAGATGATCTCAGAGTAAGGCACCTACTCGCCGGTACTATATATTTTGTCATTTAGAACGTGATCGTATAACAGTATTTTTCGTTATTTTGGGATTACACTATTTTAGTATACTAGTACCGATTCTAGTGCTGAAAATTGGTCGAGTCCCATGCGGGATTCGAACCAGCGACTCCCAGAGTAAGGCAAAACATATCTTCTTATGTATTCATCTTTGGAAGCTGTGTCATTGCGGTCATCAATGAGGTAATATATGTTCGCTTTCAAGAAAACCTGTCTGCTACCTCCTATTTTAGTGGCAGGCCGGATGGCCGAGTAGTTTAGGTCGCCGACATACAGTGCTGGCGAATAGGTGTCGTACTTTGGGGGTCGCTGGTCCGAATCCCGCATGGCAATCGACCAATTTTAAGCACTAAAATCTGTGCTATACTAAGATAGTGTAATCTCAAAATAATGAAAAATAGTGTTATACAATAACTTTCTAAATGGCAAAATATATCTTCCTATGAATTTAGAGGGGCCCTCGGTGGCCGCTAGCCTCACACCGCTGAACCGGTACGGGTTCGAGCCCAGCTGGTCCGTGTGTGAAAATCTGTCAGTTACTTACCGAAGGGCGGTGGTTCTCTCCGGGTACTCCGGTTTCCTCCACCTGCCAAACTGACTGTCACCATATGAGTGAAACAAACTTGAGTGTGACATTAAACCAAATTCCCTCCCTTCCTCCTATGAATTTAGCAATGGGGACTGTGTCATTTCGGTCATCAGAGGGGTACTATATGTTCGCTTTTAAGACAACTGGTCTGCTAGTTCCTATTTGAGTGGGAGGCCCGTTGGCAGAGTAGTTGAGATCGCCGACATATCGTGCTGGTGATTAGATGCTTTACTCTGGGTGTCTCTGGTTCGAGTGCCGCATTAAGGTCGACCAATTTTCAGCACTAGAATCTGTGCTATACTGAGATAGTGTAATCCCAAAATACTGTTATACGATCACTTTCTAAATGACAAAATATATCTTCTGCTTTGTTACATCTGATTCGGTGTAAAAGGCTCATCAATCGTTAAATGTTAGGGAGAGCTGAATCTAGCAGACGGCTCAGGGCAATGTCCCCCCTGAAACTTAGAAGCATATATGGCTTGGGTTCGGGTACAGGGACCTGGGTTAGGTTTATAGTTTTGGGTTAGGGACTATGAGTTGAAGCATGCAGTGATTCATCGAGGGGATCCGTTACTTCGAAAAATAACACATGAAGGATGTGACACCGATGTTCTCAAGTACAGGTTGTCTGGGAGACACCCAGTTTCAGGTTCTGGTTGTTCACTCGATACATATTATTCTTGTTTATGTTGTAATTCATATATATTATATTTGCGCCCAGACAACTATTCCTGGGAGACAATCATTATTGCTATACCGGAAGAGGCATACGTATACACGGATGGTGCAGCTATGCTTTAATCCTTGACCAGCACCTGCTTATGGTTATATTTGCATATGATGTCTCGCAGGAAGTCTTGAAATTTGTTGATTTGATTTCTTGTGTATATTTGAATGTTAATTGTATGCCTGCTTTGATGTCACACCACAAGATCTTCGGATTATTGACACGAAATTTATACTTTGTCAACGTCTGCCTCAATCGCGGATCTGATTTCATTGTATAAATCGTTAGGGATTTCGCTCGTGTTTGGGACATTTTTCTTTGGGCACAATTCATTATTACCCGAACAGACAGAAGAGCTCCATGCCTTGACCCTACGTCACGCTTGGATACAGTACAATGGCGGCACTCTGGGGACTGCGAGTTCGCGGTTTTAAAATGATTAGTACTCATTGAAAAAAAAATTAAAAAAGAGGAAAAATATCTTTTGGGTTCTATTTGGTGAGTTGTTTTAATAAGTATCAAAGGCAACCAAACCCGAACTTTTCCTTTAACAAGGTGGAGACAGTTTCAATGCCTAGAATATCGCCTCTCACTGCTGTTTCCACACAAAGAAGTATTTTTATTTTCGATGATTTCCAGATTTTTGAGTCAAAATGATCTTGACCTTTGATCCTCATTTGGTTTTGGTATTCGTCGTCTTCCCCTCACATCCACTCGCAAACATCTGCGTGACCCCACAGTTATCGTGGTAAATGTCATTGAGGAATCGGTCAATTCGTTGACAAGTTAGGAAACTAAGTAACAAAAGTCGGGAGGAGAAGGAAGAGAGAGAAAAGAAGAAAAGAAGTACATTTCATATGAGTCGCTAGCTATTGCTGACATAGTCCATAAACGCCAACCTAAAGAGTTGGAGCGATATGCCAGAGGACTCATCTCTCGGCACCTCACATTCAGATCCGGGAATACGGTGGATTCTCGGACGTGGCCGGAGTATCTCAGTCGCGCTTTTATTGCAGATGTTCATGTGAAGACTATGAAGTATCCACACGGCCCCTAGCACCGGCTTGAACGGAATAAGATACGCTAGCTCGGCAGTTGTGGCCCATTTTAACATAGAATGGACTTGATAACCGAGATTAGATATAAATTTAGCAAAACTACCAAAACCTTGTTGCGGTATTGAAATATGCGAGGGTTGTAGAAGAAATAGGGGTGTAGATTTTCATCAAGAATGATCAGCAAAATTGTATGGTTTTATTTCCATTGAGAATCCAGATGTTGGATGGTATATGCTCCTGTACTGTTCTCTCTATCGTAGGATAACTGTGTTCTCCTATCGACACTCGAGCGTCTTGGTCCTTCTGAACGGCAGTTGCTTCCCCTTAACCGTGGATGACAAGTCTCCCTTCTCTGATCAACATGTTTAGTCCAAGTGAAAGCCAAGGTCAGATATAGTATTGATTCTCGAGACACAGCATCCATTATGTAAAATTACAATGGTATATAGTATATTTGAGTAAATTGAAGTAAATTATAGTAAACTGTAGTATACTATAGTAATCTGTAACAGATTCCCTAAAGTATACCATAGAATATATGTGGTATACTATAGTACGGCTGTTAGACTATAACACATGAGTGGTATACTTTAATATTTATGTAGTATAACATAGATCCTCAAAAGAAGTACTCGTGGTATATTGTAGTATGATTGTTATACTATGGTACATATGTCGTAGCGTCAGACACAGGAATAAATATTTTTCCTTCTGCCTCCCTTAGACCTGAGAACAGCGCTATTTCTTTTTAAATCAATTGTCTATGCTTATTGGAATGTACATTACTGCAGTTACATGTAAGCCCCTGATATCTTCTTTGTGGGTCGAAGCGGTCCTCGGATTAGTCAGGTGTCAAGCATAGGCTGTTTGAAACAGCAATCTTTAAAATAAAACATGCTATGCATCACGGGTTGGTATTTTGAAGTCTATAGACCATTAAGTAACAGATACCGAATAGGGGCAGGAAAATTCCAACGTACACTTGAATCAAATACTATTAATTGGCTATCTGGAATGTTCTGTATTGCTGTACTGTATGTCTGATCAGTAATATCAATATGCAAGTAATAGCAATATCATAATACATAGTATTTATTTTCAATAGAAAAATTGCACCATAACATGTTTTGTATCTGTTTAATATATTCGATCTCATTAGCTAACATCGAGATTCGAATAGCAGTTCTCCAAGATGAGATGGTTGTTAAGGACATTTACGATATGTATAGTATTTATAATTAAACAAAATTATGTGTATCCCAGCCACGCTTTTATTCTGATCATGTGGACATAAAGCAGTAAAGTCGTATTGTTCAGTACACTATTGAGTTCAACTTGCTGGGCTGCCAAATGTAAGCTTCAGATCAGATCTATTTCGTATGACATTTAGCACCAATTCCAAATGTATATGAAATAAATATAACAGGAGGTGAGACACTCAAAAACCCTCGGTAAATAAATAAGTTTCCAAAATTTGGTAGCTGCAACAAATAGAGTTCTTCGGATATAAGTGGTTACATTCAAGAATATCCAAAAATATTACACCCGAAAATTTGCATATCTCCATAAAATA
This sequence comes from Hanleya hanleyi, assembly GCA_036873755.1. Taxonomy (NCBI): domain Eukaryota; kingdom Metazoa; phylum Mollusca; class Polyplacophora; order Lepidopleurida; family Hanleyidae; genus Hanleya; species Hanleya hanleyi. The sequence goes on from JAVTVY010027799.1 coordinate 58,357, forward strand.
TGGGCCGAGACGACTAATGTTTTTGTAGGCATCTAGAATACAATCAGGTAAAAAAGTTTCCTCATAATTCGGTAGCCGTACCAAACACAGTTAATTAGATATAACTGTTAGCATAAGTTTCCAAAATGTAGTAGCTGCATGAAACACAGTTCTGCAAATATAGTTGGTCACATTCAAGACTTATCACAAAATCAGAAATTAAGGCATCTGTGAAGGGGCATAAAATATGGGACGAAGGTAGCCATTTTCAATAGGCGTCTGACTTATAACTAGATAAGTTTTCAAAATTCGTTCGTTGTATCTCAAGCGTTTTGCCTAAAATGAGGCAGCGGACGCACGGACGTTCGGACAGACAAACGGAAAATATAATAAATAAATAAATAAAATACGCACGAGGACTTATATTTCTCCTGTCATGGTATTGTAGTCTATTATTAGGCAGGATGCTTCTAGAATATATGACGCAAGCTTGTTTACTTGGTTAATCACTTCGATCTTTCTAGAAGGTTATTATAAACTGTATCTAGGCCAGATGATGATGTAATGCATATTCGAGAGGCTTCTTGATTTGGTAGAATGTACTGGAATGCCGCATAAAGTATAAATAGCGTAACACTCAGTTATTCGAGGAGGGAATTCAAACTGGCTTTTTATGTGGGTGTTATACTGTGTTACCTTTACTTCTGTGTATTAACGTTTACGCTATTGAACTGTCGGATATTGGACACTTACTGGGATTGTGAACAACTGAGCAGTGTTGGATAACCATTATACAGAAGTGTGATTTGACTTCGTCAACAGAGACTGTAAAGTGCACACCGGTATAGCATTGAACAGTAAGACTATATTTCACACATTTAATTGTTGCATTAACCTTACTTAATTTGTATATGATTTTAGTATTGTGAATAAATATTTGATTGTTAATCTTTGACTTCACACATTTTTTTGTTCGTTTTTCTGTTATCGTCAATTTGACGTAACAGAAATTGGGGGCTCGTCCGCGAGGTTTGTTTACATTATAGCTGCCAGCTAATCAGCTTTGCCACATAGTTCTAAATTGATACAGCTTTCAACATTGTCTAAATTTGTGAAGTCAGAGAGTACTGTATCAAAATGTCTTTTGACCCAGCACAGTTTGCCTTAAAGCCTAGTCAGGAAGTATTTAAGGGACTACGCAAAGAAGATTTGTTCGCGCTGTCTAAATTCCTACAAATTAAAGTTAAAACACCTTGGAGAAAGCAAGAAATTCAGAAACTCATTATTAAACATTTTGTTAGCAAACAACTTTGGGGTGAAAGTGACTTTGATTTAACTGAGGAAACAGCTGATGATTTGGAAATAAGGAAATTAGAATTGCAATATCAGCTGGAATTAAAGAAATTAGAATTAGAAAAAGACAAAGAATTAGAGAGCGAAAAGTTAGAAAAAGAGGAAAGAGAGAAAGAGAAAGAAAGACAGTTTCAGTTAGAAATGAAGCATATGGAATTACAGTCGCAAAACAAGTCCTCCTGCACATGCACCTGTACAATCACAATCAAGATTTGATGCGGCTCGTCAAATACGTCTCGTCCCACCATTTCAAGAAAAAGAAGTTGATAAATATTTTCTGCATTTTGAGAAAATTGCTGAAAATTTAAACTGGCCAAAAGAAAATTGGAGTTTACTTCTTCAAAGCGTTTTGATCGGAAAGGCAAGGGACATTTACACTCAACTGACTGTAGAGCATGCATCAAATTATGATATAGTGAAGGATTTAATCCTTAAAGGTTATGAATTAGTTCCTGAAGCCTATAGACAAAAGTTTCGTAGTTGTGAAAAAGAAACTCTCAGACTCATGTAGAATTTGCTCGTTCAAAAGAACAGTTATTTGATAGGTGGTGTGCCTCGGTTAAAATTGACAACAACTTTGAAGGCCTTAGACAGCTTATGCTGGTAGAGGAATTTAAAAGGTGTATACATGGTGATATTACAACATTTCTTGATGAAAAGAATGCCAACACTTTTGATCGAGCAGCACGATTTGCTGAGGAATACGCTCTAACACACAAGTTGTCATTTGTCAATGCTGTTAAGCCAAGTTCATTTCAGTCTAATCTCTCAGGTAACAAACCCAGTTCTTCCTCAGGGCCTAAAACTTTTAACCCCAGTTACAAAGGTCAATGGTCAAACACAAAGTCTCAGTCACTCACTTTTAACACTCAAAATAAGTCTCCCATTTGCAGCTATTGTAAGAGGGACGGCCATTTATTGGCTAATTGTTTTAAATTGAAAAGAAGACAACAAGATCATGCCTTTCAAAGGCCTAGTGGTTTCCTCACTTCAGGATCTATACCCAAGCAGGTTAGTGACGTTCATAATCCATATGACGTTAAGATGGCCAAGGACACTGTTCCTATTAGTTCTATCAAGGATAAGGTTGACAGTTTTCAAATCCAGTTATGGAGATTTTTGAACCATTTATCCACAATGGTTTTGTGTCACTTTCAAGTGATTTTTCTAATGCTACTCCTGTGAAGATTTTGCGAGACACGGACGCGTCCCAGTCTCTTTTGTTGGCAGATATTTTGCCGTTTTCTGATTCTCCATCTGCAGGCAGTAATGTCCTGATTAAAGGGATAGATTCTGTAAATTATACACCCGTTCCGCTCCATAACGTTCATCTGTCTTCCGACTTGATTTCTGGACCTGTTACGGTGGATATTAAAGGTAGTTTGCCATTTGAGGGTGTTCAATTACTTCTTAAGGTAGGGATTAACCCGATTGTAACTGACAAGCCTTGTTTGGATCAGATCCATGATCCAGTTGACGAAATTCAAGGTTTGTATCCTGCTTGTGCAGTTACTAGAGCCATGAGTAAATTGGCTGAGGAGTCTGAATAGTCTCTTAAAGATGACGTCATCGATGACGTTTGTTTGGCCGACACTTTCGTGTGTTTAAATGATGAGGCCACATTTTGATAGCAAATTGGAATGTTCTAATGACAAAATTTCAAAATCACAGCTGGTTAATGAACAGAGTGACAAGGACATTTCCAAGTTGTTTGACAGGGCAGTAGATGAGTGTGATGTAACTCAAGAGCCTGTGTGTTACTTTTGTAAGAATGGTGTTCTTATACGCAAATGGCGACCGCCAGATGTGTCACCTGATGATGAGTGGGCAGTTAAGTATCAGATTGTAGTACCAAATTCATATCGTTCAGATATCCTCAGACTAGCCCATAAAAGACCCCTTTCAGGCCATTTAGGTGTTAATAAAACATATTACAAAATTCTAAATCATTTCTATTGGCCAAACTTAAAGAAACATGTTGCGGAATTTTGTAGGTCATGCCACACATGTCAAATGGGAGGAAAATCAAACCAACCCATACCAAAGGCCTCTCTACAACCAATCCCTGCATTTGAGGAAGCATTTAGTAGGGTGATTATAGATTGGTCCATTACCAAAAACAAAGTCAGGCAATCAATACATGTTAACAATCATATGTGCTTCAACCAGGTTCCCTGAGGCCATTCCTTTACGGAATATTAAGGCAAAAACTATTGTTACGGCCTTAGTTAAGTTTTTCACACTTGTTGGCCTACCCCAGTCTGATCAGGGATCTAATTTTATGTCAGGAATCTTTCAACAAGTCATGCACGAATTGGGAATAAAGCAGTACAAATCATCTGCATACCACCCAGAAAGGCAACTCGCATTAGAAAGATTTCACCAGACATTAAAGAAAATGATTAGGACTTATTGTTTTGATACTGAGAAAGACTGGGATGAAGGCATACATTGTTATTGTGTACTGTTAGAGAGTCTGTTCAATAGTCTTTAGGCTTCAGTCCATTTGAATTAGTCTTTGGTCATACAGTTAGAGGACCACTTAAACTGCTAAAGGAAAAGTTCCTAGACACTGATCTTGACTCATGTAGTCTCTTACAATATGTGTCGGACTTTCGCACCAGGTTGACGTGAGCACGTGATTTGGCCATGTCAAATTTAAAGTCAGCACAAAAATGTGTGAAAATAACCTATGATAAACATGCCCTTAAACGAAGTTTCAACCCTGATGAGAAGGTACTGGCTTTTCTGCCTATTCTTGGTATTACAAGCGTCTAGTCCGTCATTCATAATCCAGCCGTCGTCCATTAGAGAATATCCGCGTCCATAATCCAAAGACCTATTCCATATTCCATATAACAGTATTAGCACCAAATTCAAAAAGACAATCATAGTATACATAAACATAGGCTTGTTTCCTGCAAGAGAGAAGCGGTCAACAGTTTTCAATGATGCCGGCAAGACATCATGATGTTCCAAAAATATCAAATCCGTATCGCTGATCAGTATTCTTAATCCACAATATTCGTTGTAAAGTCGTCATCTAGAGAATGATGTATCTCAGTCACGCTTTGATTGTGACTGTTCATATGAGTACCATGAGGATCTTGAAGTACATGGGTTCATACGGCCCCTAGCCCCGGATTAAGCGGAATTAGACACAAGTTACGAAACGTAGCGCCATAGATCTTGCACGCTACGTTCGTATTTTGCTATCAGCATGCGATATGTATCGCCAAATGGAGGCGCTTGGTGGAATAGCCCTGTTTTATAAGTTTCTGCAACAATGTTTTGTGACGTTGATTAAAATCATCACATGTAACACAGGATCTAGCAAATGCTACTAAGCGAGATATGTATACGCCATATGCAGGTCCCACTGGAATATTACTATCCAGAAAGGGATAGTTTACGATGTCGAAATTGTAATCATCTCTTTTGTCATAAAGTCGACGAGAGAGAATGCCCGCTTCATTTTTATAGAGATAGAGATCTAAATAAGATGTGCCTGTAGGGCTATCTGTAGTTTCCTTCAAATCCAGTGAAGGTGGATATATATCCTTCACTGCGTCATTTATATAGCGATTATCCACAGCGAGAAGATCGTCCATATAGCGTTTGGTGAATGAGGCTAGATATTATGGTCCTTGTGTCATTGAAAAGAAATTAAGTGACCTTAATTATGTAATTCAGACTCCTGACAGGCGTAAAAACAAACAGTTATGTCATGTAAATATGTTAAAGTTATACATAGACAGAGATAGCACTAACAGTACTGTACACCCTGTAAGTGTAGTTAATTCTGACCCTGATAATAATGAAACTTGTGAAGAGCCCATGACAGCGGCGAAATTACAGAACTCTGACATTCTACTTAATTTGGATTCCAAGTTGTGTCATCTTGAACCAGCGCGTCAGGAAGAACTTCGAACTCTGCTCAGTCAATATGAACACTTGTTTCCCGATATCCCCACTCGAACTGTTACAATTTCACATGACGTCTATGTCGGAGATTCTAATCCAGTAAAACAGCACCCATATCGTTTGAATCCCATTAAACAAAACTACCTGAAAAAAGAGATTCAGTATTTATTGGACAATGACTTCATTGAACCAAGTAATAGTAACTGGAGTTCACCTTGTTTCCTCGTTCCAAAGCCAGATGGCAGTTACAGGATGTATACTGACTACAGAAAGGTGAACACATTGACCAAAACAGACACATTCCCTATTCCACGCATTGACGATTGAATTGATAAAGTGGGAAGTGCCAAGTTCGTGTCAAAGTTTGATCTTCTGAAAGAATTTTGGCAAGTTCCACTGACAGATCGTGCGAAGGAGATATCAGCATTCGTCACTTCGGAGGGTCTGTTCCAGTACAAAGTTATGCCATTTGGAATGAAAATTTCTCCGGCCACGTTCCACGTCTCATCAGCTGTGTGACTTCTGGTTGGGAAGAATGTGAGACTGATGACGTCATTGTCTACAGCGATACATGGGAAGATCATCTACAGAGAATCAGCGCACTGTTCAATCGACTAAGTAACGGCGAGCTGACAGTCAACCTTGGAAAAAGTGAATTTGGACATGCACGTGTGACATTCTTGGATCATGTTGTAGGTCAGGATCAAGTAAAACCTGTAGATGCTAAGGTTAGTGCTATCTCGCTTTTTCCAAGACCAACATGTAAGAGACAACTGATGCGTTTCTTTGGTATGGCTGGTTACTACAGAACATTTTGTCCAAATTTTTCAGATATTACTGAGCTTTTAACTCAACTCTTAAGAAAAGGGGCAACTTTTGTTTGGACCGATCAATGTAAATCAGCTTTTGAAAACCTGAAAGCCATACTCAAGAGTGCGCCAGTTCTTTCAGCACCAGAACTGGCTGTAGATGCTAGTGATGTTGCTGCTGGTGCCGTTTTGTTACAAGAAGATATAGATGGTGTAGATCACCCAGAAAGTTTGGCAATGATATTGGCTTTACAACATTTTGATGTTTATGTTACTTATCCATCGTTGCCAATTACTGTATTCAGTGATCACAATCCACTTATTTTCATAAGGACGAGAGATCCTGAAGGATCTTGGCGCCCGCCATTGTCCGATAATTGTAAGCTAATGACAAGAGGATCTTTTTGTCCATTGTTACTAAGAACAAACGACTGGTTTGAAATTTTGTTTGTAGAATTTCGAATTTGAGGGGAAAGATCGAAAAAGGGACACTGGAAAACACCAAGATATTATCTGGTACACAATACTGAAGGGATCCGATCCGTGCAGTAATGTTGAAACTTTGAAAGTGTCTGAATCCTGATATCTCTCTTGGATCGAAACACGCCGTAGTCTACAGTTGTCGAGTTGTGACGTTGCGTCACAATTGCAAGCGTCTAGTCCGTCATTCATAATCCAGCCGTCGTCCATTAGAGAATACCCGCGTCCATAATCCAAAGACCTATTCCATTTTCCACATAACAGTATTAGCACCAAATTCAAAAAGACAATCATAGTATACATAAACATAGGCTTGTTTCCTGCAAAAGAGAAGCGGTCAACAGTTTTCAATGATGCCGGCAAGACATCATGATGTTCCAAAAATATCAAATCCGTATCGCTGATGTCCCTTTGTGGTACCGACCCGTTGGCAGACGAAACAGTGCAACGGCATGGACTAAAGTAAACTGATTTAAAATTTGAAGAAATACATTTTAATTCGGAATCATTTGAACTCCTTGATAAGGTGAAGGTATGGATATTCTCTATGCTCAATATATAGAATATGCCCCACCATTTGATCCGCTGACTCTTGTGATGCAACGTCACAACTCAGGAATACCGTATTAATTTGAAGCATAACTTGAATTTTCGTATCGGACCGAAAAAGATATCTTGCACAACTAGACCCCAAGGGGAACCTGTGTATCAAATTTGAGAAAGATCCATGCAGCACTTCCTGAGAAATCACGATAGCAAAGTTTCATGGGAAAATCCAAGATGGCCGCCTGGTGGCCATATTGGATTTTCGAATCAGACCAGAAAAGTATCTTGCACAACCAGACCCAAAGGGGAACCTGTGTACCAAATTTGAGAAAGATCCTGAGAAGTAGTCCCTGAGAAATCGCGATAACAAAGTTCCATGGAAAAATCCAAAATGGCCGTCTGGTGGCCATATTGGATTTTCGAATCGGCCAAAAAAGGTATCTTGCACAACTGGACCACAAGGGGAACCTGTGTACCAAATTTGAGAAAGATCCATGAAGTAATTTCCTGAGATTTCACGATAACAAAGTTATTTGGGTAAATCCAAGATGGCTGCCTGGTGGTCATATTGAATTTTCGAATCGGATCAGAAAAGGCATCTTGCACAACTAGACCCCAAGGGGAACCTGTGTACCAAATTTGAGAAAGATCCATGAAGTAGTTCCTGAGAAATCGCGATAACAAGAATTGTTTACGGACGGACGACGGGCGACGGACGGACGGACGACGGATCACGGACGAAAAGCGATTTGAACAGCCCACCATCTGGTGATGGTGGGCTAAAAACAAAAATCAAAGATTGTTGAGATGGAGTTTGGTGTTACAAGAATACAATATTGAAATCAGACATATTAAGGGCAAGGACAATTTGATTGCTGATTGTCTGTCTCTCATATAATGTACATATGTTTGTCAACATTTTTGCTGTTGTAATACAGATTTTTTTGCAATAATGTTTTGAATTGTCAATAAAGTTCCAAGTTTGAAACTTTCTTTTTTTTAAGAGTGTCATGGTATTGTAGTCTATTATTAGGCAGGATGCTTCTACAATATATAACTCAAGCCTGTTTACGTGGGTTAATCACTTCGATCTTTCTAGAAGATTATTATAAATTGTATCTAGGCCAGATGATGATGTAATGCATATTCGAGAGGCTTCTTGATTTGGTAGAATGTACTGGAATGTCGCATAAAGTATAAATAGCGTAACACTCAGTTATTCGAGGAGGGAATTCAAACTGGCTTTTTATTGTGGGTGTTATACTGTGTTACCTTTACTTCTGTTTATTAACGTTTACGCTATTGAACTGTCGGATATTGGACACTTACTGGGATTGTGAACAACTGAGCAGTGGTGGATAACCATTATACAGAAGTGTGATTTGACTTCGTCAACAGAGACTGTAAAGTGCATACCGGTATAGCATTGAACAATAAGACTATATTTCACACATTTAATTGTTGTATTAACCTTTCTTAATTTGTATATGATTTTAGTATTGTGAATAAATATTTGATTGTTAATCTTTGACTTCACACATCTTTCTGTTACGTTTTTCTGTTATTGTAAAATTGACGTAACACTCCGGATACTGTATAAAAGAAATGTATTATTAAAAGTTGATTGGGATAGAGACGGTAAAAAAAAGCTACTTATATTATAAAAGATAAAATACAAACGAAAACATCTTCAGATATACAAAGTTTATATAAAACAGAAATCAAATCTGTACCGTGATGTGCAACAACGTGCAGAGGAAATAGCTACAATTGATACCGTTCCGGGTGCGGATCAGTCTGCAGAACTGCTTGTATGAGTCCGCCAGTCTGAATTCATTAGGCAGGCTGATCCACACACGGGCAGCTTCGTACCTAAAAGTCCGTAGTGAGTGGCAGTAACAAGGGGTACCTCTATCTTGTTCTGATTAGAAGGAAGGATGCTGTATCTTTGCGATTGACAAGATTGTGTATATACAATTGGGAAACATTGTTCAGAATGCTAAAAACTTCACAGGTCATAGTTTTCATTCATTTTCTTGTAAGAATGCGGTGTTTGCCTTTGATAGTAAAATAGCTATGGACGAGCAGTTGTCATCAAATGTGAAGAGCAAGGTTCTCTCTTGTATTCTTTCCATTTGCGGGGGAGGGGGTTCAGACTGCAGAATTGCCACGCAAGGGGGTAGTAGTTGAAGTTTCATTTCAAGAAGGATTTGTAAATTGCCAAACGTCCCATCTTAGGATGTTGCCTATTCTCTTTAAAACTCACAACTGTGTGTTGAGGATTTTCTACAGAGTTCAGACACATCGTTGTCATACTTCAACACAAAAGATGGACCTAATCTCAGCGTTTCTTATATGAAAGGAATGAATAGCCTCTTGGGTTTTTGTGCCCAGGCTTATTGCTTGAAATTTAGCTTGGTTCGCTTCCGGTTACATAGTCTGGTCTACAAGCAGTAAGAGGACTTGTAATGTCCTCGTCCACAGCATGAGTAAAGCTGACCAGATTTGTTCCAACGTATTTATCAAAATCGGCGACTGGTTTCACAGTCTGAGGCGGCAGAAGAAGAAGCACGAACAGATAGGAAAATGGCTACGCACAAGCGCATGATGTCTTGACAAAAACTTCTCTTTGGATGGAACAAACTTTCTTCCGTTTTCCAGCTACCCCAACAACAGAAACGTCACTTTTGAAAGACGCTGCATAATGCTCAGTTGTGAATAACTTGCCACTCAGAACAAATCCATTGTAGAAAGTCTCCATTCGGTTCTCTATCCTGGTGCCGACAGTATTCTCAGAAGCCAACCTCCATGTGACTCTAAGTTCTCAGATTCCTGGGGTCCCTAATTCGACGAAGGCAAATATTCTGTTGCTTTTCTTCAATATCTGTGTAGTTGGTATTCCCTAATTCGTCGAAGACACACCTTCTCTTGCTCTCCTGCAATATCGGTGTAGTTGATGACTTTGAATAGAATACAGAGGTGACGACCCGATTGGCATCAAGGAAGTACAACCCTGTTAGCAGAGAACCGACTTAAACATTTGCTGTGGCACATGCTGCGTTCCATGTGAGAGGCTCTGGAGTATTCCTTAGCAATCATCAAAAACAAAAGCTAATGTTCCCCATATTAGAGCATGGTTCTCCACAACAGCTCTGAGATGTGTCAACAGATGAACATTGAAAAGAGAGGTGTTCTGTTCCATAAAATGCTGACATCCGTGTGACAAGCTTCAGTAGACACACATGATGCCATGTATCAATCCATAAAGCTACACCTTGCCTGACCATGCCGAAGAGTACAGCATGCATGTGTATTTTGGTGAAAGCTGTCAATGGAGTTGAGTTGAGCTGTTGACGGATTAATACATGTCATCATGGATTGGAGAATATGAGTGGGTATATAGATAGGATTTCAGTTGGCAGGTCAATCAAGGTGAACTGTTTATGGATTGATACATGACATCAGCGTGAATTTTATTACGGTATCGAGCGGCAGTATAAGTCGTTATGAAAAAGAGGTTACGAACAATAGGTATTCAGGCAGGTATTCAAGTATGTTCTGTGCTTGTAGTTTACACCTGATTATGGTCATTACCCATACCTTGTTATTAATGATCGGTCTCCTCGACGCAATCTGGGAAACGTTGCACCAAAGATCCTGCAAGCTACAGTGATATTGTGCCATCGGTGTGACATTTATCCCATAATCATTTTGTCCAACAATGTTACGTGACACTGATTAAAATCGTCCTTCTTTCATAGGGTCCAGCAAATACTTCTCTCGTCAGTATGTGACGTTTATCGCCAAATAAGAGAAACCTGGACAAGAGAAACTCAATAGAATATTCTGGAGCAAGGTATATGTCATTCTTAGCTCAGCATAATGAGGATGATCCGAATCAAAAGATTAACTACCTGGTGTTTGCTGCATATGGGAAAATTCATAGGAGAACAGATGTAGGTTTGGCCTGAAGTGGGGCACAATTTGTGCCAATAATTAAACCCATGTTCTTGCCTAATGTCACATAATGTCATTGAGAAATCCAGTCAACTATGCAAACTATAATTCCACGAATAATATCATCTGTATGTAATAGAACTGATATACGATATGTTGCTCCTGTCATTATCATTGGACGCCGAAATCATTACTGAACTGGATGTTATTATTGAACTGGGGTGATCGTTGAACTGCAACATGCAATAATGTTTGGATGAGGAAAAGTAAAGTATCGAGAAACACATGTACCCCATTCGTGTCCTTTCGCAACCGAGGTTTGATTAACCACATATACAGTAACAAGGAAAATGTAATCGCCTCTCTTTTCGTTCTGTCGGCACAATTTGTCTTTGTACAGATATAGATCTGACTGTGATGTTCCATCTGAGCCATCGATTGTTTCCTTACAATCCAAAAATGTGGGTACATATGTCTGTTCAACAATAACGAAACCCGGTGCCCCTTCTTGCACTTCGTGCAGTAAATGCTTGCTTCATCGACGGGAAAGTATTTCTGCTAATAATCTGCATGGTACTAACGAACTTGTATAGTAATATATAGTATAGTAAAGAAGTGAACACAATAGACATAGAGCCAATGTTGGCCCTGTTTTAACCCGAAGTCAACACAATGTTGACCCAAGTTTTGTTCTATCATTGAACACTATTTTGTTCATTGACATTGCACAGTATTAATGCTTTTTGATTTCAAAATAAGTCATTTCAAGCAACTAAAATAATTTAAATGTTTAATTCCCAAATGAATCATTCCACGAATCAGGTGGCCAGGTGTACAGATTGGACCAACACTGGGTTGATATCATGCCAACATCATGTCAACATTATGCCCATATTTGGTAAACCACAATATAGTGTTCACTTCTTCCTTGTAATGTGCGCACCACCTTTTCTTGCTTCCGTGACCTAACCGCTTACTGATAAAAGGTCAGACTTCAGATTGATATGTCTCGTCCCTCTATCAGGGATATATCTATCCCTTCTTCGGGGATTTAGAGTGACAAGTTACAGCTAGGTTAAAGTGCTTTTAAAAATGCGTTTACATCGTACATAAATGAAGCGAGTGATATGTGAAATCGAGTATGTCGTCTTAAAATAAACTGAATAAATGCAATTGATATGTGAATGAACATTGTAAGACTTTCCCATCAACGTATATAACATGATACAGGGACTAGATAGAATAACCATACTTGAACTTTATAGCCAACAGTTGGTAATACTACTATTAAAATCTCAGTATTATATTGTTCCAATCCTGCTGAGCTGAAACAGTAAGACGGGTTTGGAGATCTGTCAGGAACTTCCGGCGTCCATAATTTCAGTCGAGTCCACTGTCGCATTTCCTTCCTATCCATCTTTCTTCTTGTTGACGCAGCGCAACATGATCACGCATAATGGGGTTTTTTTTTGGTATAATTTATACAAGAATATAACATCGTGTTAGAAAGCTAGAATAGAATATTGCAAATTTCCAAGAAATCTGCAGCAGCCGTCACCACTTTATGACAATATTAGGTATTTCATTACAGCCGAAAGCTGGCTGGTTCAATCGAAACGGGGTAAACAAATAAGCAACAAAAATATCTCCACGAGAGAGTTCTCATTCCAGACCATGACTGAATGTGAGTAGAGGGACAACGAGCAAAGCCAGCATCAACACCAACGTTGTACCTGCAAACGAACAGGAAATATATTTCTCCAAAGAACATGATTCATCCAAATCAACTCAAATTCAACTCAAACTCAAACCCTAATTCATATTCGTTGGATGGATCTATTCAACCAATGTTTTTTGTTTCTTTGAAATTACAAGCGTCTAGTCCGTCATTCATAATCCAGCCGTCGTCCATTAGAGAATATCCGCGTCCATAATCCAAAGACCTATTCCATTTCCATATAACAGTATTAGCACCAAATTCAAAAAGACAAATAGTATACATAAAACTAGACTAATTTCCTGCAAGAGAGAAGCGGTCAACAGTTTTCAATGATGCCAGCAAGACATCATGATGTTACAAAAATATCAAATCCTTATCGCTGATCAATAATCCATATTATATACGTTGCAAAGTCGTTATCTAGAGTATGATGTATCTGAGTCACGCTTTGATTGTGACTGTTCAAAAAGACTAAAATGACTAAAATGCATCTGACTAACAGATTCAACTTGTGTGCACTATAGTTCTTGTAGACTGTATAGGTCTACTATATCGGAAATAGTGTTAAGAGTAAACGACACTATTTGGGAAAGGCATACTACAAATAAAAGATCTATCTTCCCAATGTCCAAAGCAACAGACAAATGTTTTTGCGATTGGATCTAATTGATAATTCGATATCGAATACAAGCGTCTAGTTCGTCATTCAATATTCAACCGTCGTCCATTAAAGAATTTCCGCGTCCATAATCCAAAGACCTAATTCATATAATAACATTAGCATCAAATTAAAAGGATGAATTATTATAGTATACATAAAACTAGACTAATTTCCTGCAAGAGAGAAGCGGTCAACAGTTTTCAATGATGCCAGCAAGACATCATGATGTTACAAAAATATCAAATCCTTATCGCTGATCAATAATCCATATTATATACGTTGCAAAGTCGTTATCTAGAGTATGATGTATCTGAGTCACGCTTTGATTGTGACTGTTCATATGAACACTGTGAGGATCTTGAAATACATAGGTTCATACGACCCCTAGCCCCGGGTTAAGCGGAATTAGACACAAGTTACGAAACGCAACGCCATAGATCTTGCACGCTACGCTCGTACTTTGCTATCAACATGCGATATATATCGCCAAATTTAAGAAACTTCGAGTGAAGGCGCTTAATGATATAGCCCTGTTTATAAGTTTCTGCAATAACGTTTTGTGACGTTGATTAAAATCGTCACATTTAACACAGGATCAAACAAATGCTACTAGATGTATACGCCATATGCAGGTCCTCTGGTATATTAGTCCAGATAGGGATACACCACAATAAACACCACAAATAGAAGAACAGAGGGTGCCACCATTGAATAATTTTAACCAATCTGAAAATTCCGTTTCAATCGTTTACCCATGTATAGACCTATCTCTATAAAAATGAAGCGGGCCTTCTCTCTCGTCGATTTTACGATGAAAGAGATGATTACAATTTAGACATCGTAAACTATCCCTATCTGGACTAATATACCAGAGGGACCTGAATATGGCGTATACATGTCACGCCTAGTAGCATTTGCTAGATCCTGTGTTAAATGTGACGAATGTCACAAAACATTATTGCATAAACTCATAAAAGAGGGGTGTATCATCAAGCGCCTCCACTCAAAGTTTCTCTCATTTGACGATACATATCGCATGCTGATAGCAAATACGAGCTTAGCGTGCAAAATCTATGGCGTTATGTTTCGCAACTTGTCTCTAATTCCGCTTAACCCGGAGCTGGGGGCCGTATGAACCCATGTATATCAATATCCTCGTGGTGGTCATAATGAACAGACACAATCAAAGCGTGACTGAGATAGAACATACTCTAGATGACGACTTTACAACGAAAATCATATGGATTAGGAATACTGATCAGCGATACGGATTTGATATTTTTAGAACATCATGATGTCTTGCTGGCATTATTGAAAACTTTTCTCTTGCACGAAACTAGCCTAGTTTTATTTTTGCTATTATTTATTCTTTCAGTGTGGCGGTAATGCAATTATATGAATTAGTCCTTTGGATTAGGTACGCGGAAATTCTGTAATGGACGTCGTCTGAGTATTGAATGGCGGATTAGACGCTTGTATGTATTAGCAACATATGACAGTGATTGTGTACCAATTTTCTCATAAATACTCAATGTGTGGTGTTTGACTGTTCCAACAGCACTGGGAATCTAAACCTTCGAAAAGATGTGACATTTCAGAGGCCAGCCCAGCCGGATACGCTATATATATAACAATGGGTTATATTTTCTCCTCCACACCGGAGAGTGTATCTCCTTTAAACTCAGATGACGTCGCATATATCGATGAGCCTGGCCACTATGGCGGCATGCCTGTATGACAATAATACAATGTTTGAATGCCGATTTATAACCAAAACACCCTTTGTTTATATTTTTTACATGAATCTTGGGAAGTAATCCTTTCCCAAGTGTTTTTTTCTCCTCTAATGCAACGAATAACCCGTACCTGGTATTATTGTGGAAGTCCCTGCTGTATGGGTCCAGCATCCTGGAAATATAATCATATTGGATTCATTCTTTCTATGCAATTCTAGAGGGAGTTGTGCTCGGAAGCTGCGGTTTCCGTCTCACATAGTTTCAGATTGTTCTAGTCTCACATCAACTTGTTCTGATACAGGCGCACTGAAATCTAGAAATTAACCAAGCAGAGTCAACTCGCTGGTCAATGATCTGTTACAGTTTTGGGATACATAAAAATTTAGTTGTCTAAGATACTCGGTATATACTCATGATACTATCTTCTCTTAAAGTGCAGTTTTCACTTCAATCTATGCGGCTGAAAACAGGTAGTCCCCGCCCTCTGTACATGTCATTTGACAAATATATGTAGGTTTATTGTTTTAGTGAGAAATTTAAGCCGTACGACGTCGGGCATTGCAGTTTTTATCTGGCTATTCTTGCATTTACCATGTTTAACCCATGTTGGAGTCCAGAAGTCCTCAATCCGCTTCCATTAACATCAGATGAGTTATTTGTTTGACTTAATCTGTCACAACAGCTCCCGAGCAAGCGTATCTAATTCGGATACTTTGGAGATCCGTGTGGATACTTCATAGTCTCATGAACAGCTGCAATAAAAGCGCGGCTGAGATACTGAGGCTACATCCGAGAATTCACCGTATTCTCAGGTCTGAATGTGAGATGGCGAGGGAAGCTTTCCTGTAGAGTCATGTGGTTGCCTTTTAGTCGCCAGACGTCAATTTTCCCCACCTCTTAGCTTGCTTATCGCTCCAATACATAGTTGTAAAACCTTCAACTAAAAACTTTGAATGGGCATTATCATGCCATCATTTCAGGAGACAAGGGAGATACGGAAATTTAAAATAAAAGACATGAAAACCGCCTTAAAACTTCCTCAACTCTGCACGCTTAATGAGAGTACGTCCCGATTTGGGTGAGAGTTGAGTACCATGTTTCGAACAAAAATGTGAAACAAACCGGTATGAAGCACTAGAAATGTCGCCAAATATTGGTGAAAATACAAGCTACTTTGACGCACGTCGTACTGTATCCTCATACCTTTATCGTGTGGCGTCTCATGAAACATATCGGCAGTAAGACAGAGTCTGGACACTACATTGTTAACGACTCCACTATAGAAGCTCGTTAATTGGGGCTGACGACTCCAAACCCATGCAAACACTGTCTTGCACGTCCCGTCCGTCTCCGTTTCAATACAGGAGTAAGTCACGGCATAGTTCACATAATCCGTATCCATTATCCAGTACGGCAAACTGAACGTTCCTACAAAAAGAGAAAATGTCGGCATTGGTTAGGGAAATTGTCAGTTTATGTATTTGTTCTGTGTGACTTTTTCTCCAGTTTCAATTTTTACTTCATACCAGCAAAAGCATACGCGAATATTCATTTTAAACAAATGTTCCAAACTGGATATGCAGAAGGACATGGCCATTGACAGGGACCAATTCAGCCGTTCACAGAAGTGCTTGTGTTTTCTCGCTATCTGTCGGTAACATGGACTAACATTTGTTTTTGCTGGCGATGAAATCTCATTTCAACTCTGTAAAGGCTCCATGAGTGTGAAACATCAGGTATAAAGTTTCCATTATCTCAATGTGTTTATATACTGTTTTTACTTTTAGTAGATTTGGGGTATTTATTGCATACCTTTAAAACTTAAATGTTAAATACCCTTCCTGATGGTAAAAATAAACCCCCGATCATGACTTCGTTCAGCTGTCGTGCCGAATTCAGGGGTGATCTGGTCAAAGCTGTGGAAATATACCGGTGAATAAATCTACATCCTTCCAATTGTATTACCACTAAGTGCGGTAAACAAGAGCCTATTTGAAACTATGGGCTAGGCATTAACAGGCAATCTACGCGTCGCCTGTGCTTTTTCTTTGTTCGAAAGAATTGTTGGTGGCCAGTACCATGACCTTTATACCTCAATTCGTTTCTTCTATGCCATAAGCTGGAGGTATTCATGTTTGATCAGAATCCACATCTTTTAACTGTAATAATAGCATAGTTAATGTTTTCAACAATGTCCCGTATTTGGGACCACAGTGACGTTGACCTTGGCACTTCGATCTAAATTTCTGTATTTTTTAACCTATATCTAGTAATCAGGACTAGGATCTTGTGAGCACTTGCATACGTCATTCACCATCACAGGGCATTCACATGAGCACGTCCATGCATTGACAAAGCTCACAGGAATGAGAACCAAATCTGGGAGTCGTTTTCAATACAAGCGTCTAATCCGTCATTCAATATTCAGCCGTCGTCCATTAAAGAATTTTCGCGTTCATAATATAACGGCATAGTTCGTATATTAGCACCAAATGAAAGAACATAGTATACAGATAAATATAGTCTAGTTTCTTGAAGCGGTCAACAGTTTCCAATGATGCCGGCAAGACATCATGATGTTCCAAATATCAAATCCGTATCTCTGATCAATAGTCTTACATCCATATGATTCTCGCTAAAAAGTCGTTTTCTGTTCATGTGAACGCCATGAAGATGTTGAAGTAAATGGGGTTCACACGGCCCTCACAGGGTTACGCGGAATAATAATTAAACCTTTATTGTACTTTTTACCCGTTCTAATGGGTTAATGTGTACCGGATAGAAGAAAAAAAAGATAAACCACAACGTGTTCACCAGACATAAGATCTCGCTAAAGATCTTGCTCGCTACGCTCGTATTTTGCTGTCAGCGTGCAATATGTATCGTAAAATTTGATAAAATTGAGGTGGAAGAGCTTAGACCCAAATTGTATCTCAGTCTCACTTCTTGTTGGTTGTTTATTCATATACATTGGTGATCTTGAAAACATAGCTTTCAAAGTATCTCTGGCCTGATAAACGCTTTGGATAAGGAATCATACCTGGCTTGTTTTCGACGTTGTCCGGTAGGGTGTATATCAGTTTAGCCGAGTCAGCATCCGTTGACATCATGGTTCCTTGAAAATAATAACACTGACCAGCTTTCTCAGCAACTTCAGGCCATCTTGGTTAGGAAGGACAAAATAGAACGAAAAATAGTACGCATGATACATGCACCTTGTGAGATCATGAACTGAAAGCCATCAGATAATCTTCAACATCCCCGAATCGAAACTAGAGGACCAAGGTGCTGAAGCAGTCACGTAGAGATAAAGTTAAAAGTGAACAAAGAAGATTACAAGCGTCTAGTCCGTCATTCATAATTCAGCCGTCGTCCATTAGAGAATATCCGCGTCCATAATCCAAAGACGTATTCCATATTCCATATAACAGTATTAGCACCAAATTCAAAAAGACAATCATAGTATACATAAACATAGGCTTGTTTCCTGCAAGAGAGAAGCGGTCAACAGTTTTCAATGATGCCGGCAAGACATCATGATGTTCCAAAAATATCAAATCCGTATCGCTGATCAGTATTCTTAATCCATAATATTCGTTGTAAAGTCGTCATCTAAAGAATGATGTATCTCAGTCACGCTTTGATTGTGACTGTTCATGTGAGTAGCATGAGGATCTTGAAGTACATGAGCTCATACGGCCCCTAGCCCCGGGTTAAGCGGAATTAGACACAAGTTACGAAACGTAACGCCATAGATCTTGCACGCTACGCTCGTATTTTGCTATCAGCATGCGATATGTGTCGCCAAATTTGAGAAACTTTGAGTGAAGGCGCTTGGTGGTATAGCCCTGTTTGTTTTGTGACGTTGATTAAAATCGTCACATTTAACACAGGATCTAGCGAATGCTACTAGGCGAGATATGTATACACCATATGCAGGTCCGACTGGAACATTACTCTCCAGAAAGGGATAGTTTACGATGTCGAAATTGTAATCATCTCTTTTGTCATAAAGTCGACGAGAGAGAAGGCCCGCTTAATTTTTTATAGAGATATAGGTCTAAATATGATGTGCCTGTAGGGCTATGTGTAGTTTCCTTCAGATCCAGTGAAGGTGGATATATTTCCTTCACTGCGTCATTTATATAGCGATTATCCACAGCGAGAAGATCGTCTATATACAGACTTACAGACTAGTCTTTTGTGTTAAATGCCGTCATTTACATCTGACGACGATACAGCTCACTAATCTCCAATATACGAGCTGTCACAGCGAAACAGCTCACCAATTACCAGTATACGAGTTGTCAGAGCATTTCCATCATAGCTCTCTAGATTTGTATCTAATACCGCTTATGCCGGTGCTAGGGGCCGTGTGGTCATATCATCCAAGTTGCCACATGAACAGGTACAATAAAAGCGTACCTGAGATACAACACATATCACTAATCGTTAGATTCTTGGTATGTGCTTTAGAATAGGTTAACCAGAAGACTATTCTGTGAAGTCATGTGACGCAGTCAGTATGTCGGCACCTCTTCCCACTTCCCTTATATGTGTTGTAATTTTTTCCTGTATATGGCGAGATTCTGCTGGTGGACGTTTCGTCCCCGAGGCCCGCCCCCTGTACAGACCTTTTGGTCTTTGATATATGTTGGCATTTGTGGGAAGTTGATGCTGGGTCGACATCGGGCCTTACAGACTAGTCTTTTGTGTTAAATGCCGTCATTTACATCTGACGACGATACAGCTCACTAATCTCCAATATACGAGCTGTCACAGCGAAACAGCTCACCAATTACCAGTATACGAGTTGTCAGAGCATTTCCATCATAGCTCTCTAGATTTGTATCTAATACCGCTTATGCCGGTGCTAGGGGCCGTGTGGTCATATCATCCAAGTTGCCACATGAACAGGTACAATAAAAGCGTACCTGAGATACAACACATATCACTAATCGTTAGATTCTTGGTATATGCTTTAGAATAGGTTAACCAGAGGACTATTCTGTGAAGTCATGTGACGCAGTCAGTATGTCGGCACCTCTTCCCACTTCCCTTATATGTGTTGTAATTTGGTTAATGAGAAGGAACGGGCTTTGAATGGATCGGTTTTTGAAAGCGCCTGCATATAGTCATATTCATAAGAGAACAGACATAGGTCAGCCAACAGACACGAGACATGAGACAATAAAATAGGTTTAAACTAACTAACAGGGGTACACAATTAGTACCCATAACTGAATGTTAATAGTTGTCAAAGATATGCGATATGAACAGTTCAATGAAAAGAATGAAGCTAGAGAACATCCATGCACAGTAGAGTACTGGTATGGCTGCGATTTGATCTATATGCGGTCAGACTCATGCGCAGTTCAATCTCTAAGCTATATACAATTTGTTAACAGTTGAATCTCCAGATTATCGAATATCAAAACATGTGTTACAATTAAGACTTCAATTAACAGATAATCAATGATTTGCTATATTTTCTGAATTTGACCAATCCAGAATTAAAGTCACAGCGGCAAAAAGCTCCATGGGCAAAAGCCCCACGAACAATAGTCCCAGCAGTCAAAAACCCCAGCGAACAAAAGCTCCATAACATGTTATTAATAGGCACCAACAGAGAAATTTTACAATAAAATAATAGTTTTATTATATTCTAAATTGACATGATACTCAATATACATCCCGTTAAAAACATTGAATCACACATGGTCACATCTAATTAACGCATAAACAATACCACAGGAAGCATTTGAAGAAGCGTTCAAAAGAATCGATAAACTAACAGTGCATAGTCTTTTTCTGTTCATTTCACAACTAACCTTATCACATACTTATTGGCTACAAATCACCCCACTTACAGGCAGACATGGGATCTAGGCCCTAGGTCTTGTTGTTTTGTTGATTTGTAAATTGAAAAAGAAATAGTTCATTACAATTCGAAAATTTCAGATAATTTTTTCTTACTATTTATTCACGAAGGTATTTTTTCAAAATATTCTACTTTAATTATAGTGTTTAATTTCAATTTATACATACACTGAAAAAGACTTTAATTTTCAGGTGATAATTATTGGCCTACCAACTTAAACAATTGTTTAATCAAAGGTCATAAAATAAAAATAAAACCTAAACGTTCATAAAGCATGAATTCAAAGTAGAGATGGGGCTTTTTCCGCTGGGGCTTTTGTCTTCCGGGTTTTTTGTCCGCGGAGCATTTGTACGCTGGGCTTTTGTCCCCTGGGGTTTTTGTATGGATCTCGAATTTGACAACAATTAATATTCTTAACTCTAGTTTTACCAAACGCCACCAAAATTTTATCGAACTGCATGGGTGAAAAAACTGCCATTTTATATTGCTGTTGTTAAACTCTGCAAGCTGTGGCGAAACCGTGCAATGCAATCTGGGAAGCCTTGCGGTATAAATGATCAAAATATATTTAAATTCAATATAAATTCAACAGCGGGAAATCGTTTTCTTTGCTGTCTGCAAGTTTGAAGTTGTCAAGGGGGGGGGGAGTGGCTTAATGTCACACTCAAGGTTGTTTCACTCATATGGTAACAGTCAGTTTGGTTGGTGGAGGAAGCCGGAGTACCCGGAGAGAACCACCGCCCGTCGGCAAGTAACTGACAAACTTCCACAAATGGACCGGCTGGGCTCGAACCAGTGCCGGTTCAGCGGTGTGAGGCTAGCGGTCACCAGCGGAGCGCCTTAGACCACTCGGCCACCGAGGGTTGTCAGATTTTTATTTACTCATTAACCTCATATTTTTTCATATTAGAGAAACATGACATATGCCCCACTCAAGTGGATGTCGAAATTTTGATCGCCGTTTCCACATGAGGCAACACGCCACAATCAGGTCGTCTCTATCAGTTAGAACAAGGGGTTTTTTTCAGAACGATTTGCTTACGGTTTCTTAGCATGTGGAAATATCCATTAAATGCAAGCGAATACACGGTCGCCGATTCGAAGACTGAAAGTGAATAATGAACCGGTTGCTAAACATAACCGACATACTTGTATACCCATGACCCCCTTTTATCCGCTTTGAGTAAGATAGTTTATTTGATACCCATTGGCCCATTGTGAAATTCTGTTTCAAAGCTGAATACTCTGAAATTATGATAACCAACAACGCCCTTTGCGGCATACCTTGAACTTGCTGATACAGATAGCACGCCGTTTGGTTCCAATGTATAAATATGCTGTTCATTTGTGAACTTTTGCTCTGCCGGGACTCCAGTTGGTATCCATCTTAGCTCATACCATAAACCGACCATCTGGAAATCATGAAAATATACGCTAACATATAACATATAAGTGTTTTCTCTGACAGGAATACGTCAGTCATGGAATACGTCAGCCATGTTGCCACATGAACAGGTACAATAAAAGCGTACCTGAGATACAAAACATATCACGAATCGTTAGATTCTTGGTATGTGCTTTAGAATAGGTTAACCAGAAGACTATACTGTGAAGTCATGTGACTCTAGTATGTCGGCACCTCTTCCCACTTCCCTTATATGCGTTGTAATGGAACACACGTTTTGTATAACTCTGCTGTGACGTGGGGTCATACGACTTCTTGACAGTACACCGGCATCATTTTCCACCACATTCATACCTCGCTTTCAATTGTTGTCTCTATATGATGAGATTGTCCTCCGTACAAATCATTGTGATTGTAGTTTGTGACTGTGATTAACAGAAATAAGAACTTGCATTCTACAAATATCTTCCCCGTTTTGACCGTTTCTTATATCTAATGTTCGCATACTTTCCATAAGATAAATTGACAGGGCTATTACATGATTGTTCAAGTCGGTGCTAGAGGCCGTGTGGTCATGTCATTCATATGTCCACATGAACATGAACATCTACAATAAAAAGATCCTGTGATGTTTTTAGATATGTAATATGCAATCAGCATATTGACCTGTGGGGTCATATGACTTCTTGTCAGTACGCCGGCATCTTTTTCCACCACCTTTATATGTTGCGTTTATTGACGTCATATTTCATATAAAATGATTAATGATATAAAAAAGAGCGATTTAATCTTTCAAAAAGGAATATTCCAACTAGAATACAATGAATATTGATGTCGTCTTATTGGCAACCATCACTGTTAGACCAAACGTTAGGGCTCATAGGTGTAGACAACCCTACACGATTTAGTATCTACAGCTTTGACGTGTATTTTGGCTACGAGAGCGCACAATGGGGAAAAGAGAAAAAGTCCTGGTTCTGGTACCATAATTACGTCATAATTAATCAGATCGTCGAATCATTGGTATGAACATCTCCATAAGATTTCAGATCCATACTTCTACTATTCCGCTTATCAATTCTGGACCGACGGCCGAAGGACAGAAGCAAGTGCCTCTCCCATTTTCTCCAGTAAGTTTCTTACGGGTGCCAAGAAAGGTTATATGTGACTGAGCTTCGTTCTGATCTACCGTCTATTACATGCACGTCTTTACCAGACAGCTTTCTTTTCAATACCATAACATGGTCAAATCAGTCTATGTATGAGCCAATTTAGGCCAATAGGAGGGCTTTTCTCCCTGGGGCTTTACCGTTTCTCTAGATCTCTTGCAGGGATCTAGTCTATGTTTATGTAACCTATGACTTTTTTGTTGGCAATGCTGTTGTATGAAGTAGGATTTTCGAAGTAGGAAATGCCTTAATGGATGACGGGTGAATATTGAATGACGGACTAGACGCTCGTATCATGATGGTCCTTTCGTCAAATCCGTATTACTGATTAGTCGTTATCTAGAGTATATTGTATCTCAGTCAAGCTTTGAACATCTTGAAGATCTTAATTGGACGACGTTCCACCCCCGGATTGAGCGGAACTGGAAACTACGATCGTACTTCGGTTTGATAGATTGCGTCATACTGTTACTTTCAGATTGAATCCAGAAATTACAGTCAAGATACTGCTCATTCCTACAGCAGGCACTGCTAAATCCTACAGCAGGCACTGCTCAATCCTACAGCAGGCACTGCTCAAGACCGTCATACCAGAATGATCTATCGATTAATATCGCGGAAATTCTCCGCGGACCATATCTGCCTACTGAGTGGCGGACCAGACGCCTGTCTCTATCACATCCGTCTAAAGAGAATTTTCAGTATTGTTGTAGGTATGTATCACAGTATAAATCTTGCATTGACTGTGAAAAGTCTTGTAGTAATGCTCAATTCACGCTGTTTATTCACGGTGACTGAAAACGTGGACAGAAATATGGAAAATCAGGGATCACCATGTGTATCACGTTATGTTATGGATACCCATCAACATGGGGTAGCCTCCTTTCAGATTAACAGAAGATTGATAGGGAAACTGAGAAAAATATCCATAAAAATGCATTTCTTTATGCAATTGAACATAGATTTTTACCCAAATTTCAGAAAATACGTGAATCAATCGGTTTTAAAAATCCGAGAGCGGGAACTGTTCTGGATGTTGGACCTTGGGTCAGTGTCTCCGTAAAGTTTAAATGATAATGTCAAAGGGTTCGGCAATGTTACAAACCGCCATTCAAATATATCAAATATTACCCAGCTACTTAATTACAAGCATCTGGTCCGTCATTCATAATTCAGCCGTCGTCCATTAAAGAATATCTGCTAACATAGGCTAGTTTCCTGCAAGAGAGAAGCGGTCAACAGTTTTCAATGATATCCGCAATACATCATGATGTTCCGAAAATGTCAAATCCGTATCGCTGATCACTATTCTTAATTCGTTGCAGTCGTCGTCTAGAGAATGATGTATCTCAGTCACGCTTCGATTGTGTCTGTTCATATGAGCACCATGAGGATCTTGAAGTACATGGGTTCATACGGCCCCTAGCTCAGGGTTAAGCGGAATTAGACACAAGTTACGAAACGTAACGCCATAGATATTGCACGCCACGCTCGTATTTTGCTATCAGCATGCGATATGTATCGCCAAACTTGAGAAACTTTGAGTGGAGGCGCTTGGTGGTATAGCCCTGTTTTATGTTTCTGTAACAATGTTCTGTGACGTTGATTAAAATCGTCACATTTAACACAGGATCTAGCAAATGCGAGATATCTATACGCCATATGCAGGTCTCACTGGAATATTACTGTCCAGAAAGGGATAGTTTACGATGTCGAAATTGTAATCATCTCTTTTATCATAAAGTCGACGAGAGAGAAGGCCCGCTTCATTTTTATAGAGATATAGGTCTAAATATGAGGTGCGTGTAGGGCTATCTGTAGTTTCCCTCAAATCCAGTGAAGGTGGATATATATATCATTCACTGCGTAATTTATATAGCGATTATCCACAACGAGAAGATCGTCTTTTTAGCTTTTGGTGAATGAGAAGGAACGGATTGGTATTTGAAAGCGCCTGCGTATAGTCATATTCATAAGAGAACAGATTAGTACCCATTGGAATACCTATATGCTGTTGATATATTGTGTTGCCAAATTTCACATAGATATTTCTAATTAGAAATTCAAGCAACTCTATAAACAAAGAAACATCCCACGAATGACATCTCTTATATGTAGTAGAGCTAAAGAACGCTTTATGGCTTCCGACATTAATATATCTACGATCAGTTTTCTTGAACGCATAGTATTAATGAACTTAGACGGTCAATACGGTCCTGATGATGGATTGTAGTATAGAGAGCCGAGAAATACATGTCTATACGGTATGTGACCTTTAGCCTGAAGTTCTACCGTAAGACATTTTGAGTTTTTCAATATCCACATACATTCAACGCCAGAGTTTTTAGAAATAGTGGCGCAATACCTTTCCCAAAATGCTTTTACCTCCTGCGGAAATATCGCAGCCATGGTTGGAGGAAGTTTAATAGTGCGATGATTCGCGATCATTTCACTTTAAATTACTTAGTGGGTTTAACTGACACACCCAACAGTATACATAGCTTGCGTACAGTCCTGTATGCGTTGCCTGTGAGAGTTTTAAATCATATTGCCAGAGATATACAACGAGCTGTGCCTTCAGGAATTTTATACCACCCACAATCACTAAAGTTTGTCAAGATATAGCGTATTGTCGATTGTATCGTCCAGTGAAAATAATCGAAACATCCAAAGACCGACTTTTCTTGAAACTCAACTACTTCATTATTAATTTACCACGAATCCTGAATGATCCAGAGGTACGCAGCGCTATACCAAACTATTTGAAGTTCACAGAACCTCCTTGCATTTCATATAAGTATACTAAATTCATAGACACCAAAATATGCAATTAATCTAATGCTGTCAAGGAGTTTGACTGGAAACTTATACACGTCTGGAGGCTATAGTTGTGATTGTGAAAAAACGAACTTTTATCTATTCATCATGCAAGCATATTGTGACTGGTGACCTTGATATAGGGAGTGATGAGGACCTAACTTGGTACAATATGCAAGAGGTGGGGAAAATTGAAGAAGCAACCATATGACTCCACAGGAAAGCATCCCTCAGCACCTAACATTCAGAACCGAGAATACGGTGGATTCTCGGACGTAGCATTAGTATCTCAGCCGGGCGGTTATTACAGATGTTCATGTGAAGACTATGAAGTATCCACACGGCTCCTAGGACCGGCTTAAGCGGAATTAGATACGTTAGCTCGAGGGCTGTGATGACAGATCAGCTCAAACAACTCATCTGATGTTAATGGATGAGGATCGTGGACGTCTGATAGAGTAAACGCCTCAACATGAGGTTAATCTGGTAAATGCAAGAATACAGAGAAAAACTAACCTGTAATGCCGACGTCGTACGGCTTGAATTTTCCACAAAACAATAAACTTACATATATTTGTCGAGAGACATGTACAGAGGGCGGACCTCGGGGACTATCAGCAGAATCGTACCATACACAGGTAATAAATTGGAGCGATATGCAAGAGGAGGAAAAAACTGACGTCTGGCGACTAAAAAGCAACCGTATGACTCCACAGGAAAGCATCCCTCAGCACCTAACATTCAGAGCCGAGAATACGGTGGATTATCGGACGTAGCATTAGTATCTCAGCCGCGCTTTTATTGCAGCTGTTCATGTGGAGACTATGAAGTATCCACACGGCCACTAGCACCGGCTTAAGCGGAATTAGATACGCTAGCTCGGGAGCTGTGATGACAGATCAGCTCAAACAACTCATCTGATGTTAATGAATGAGGATCGTGGACGTCTGATGGAGTAAACGCCTGAACATGGGGTAAACCTGATAAATGCAAGAATACAGAGAAAAACGAATCTGTAATGCCTGACGTCGTACGGCTTAAAAACGTTCCTGATGAAGGCACCTAAATATAGAGAGCCGAGAAAAATAAGCTTTAAGGCGGACCAGAAAATAGTCCTGACTGCACTGGAAGAGTGTGTTACTGAGTGGTCAAAGCGAGAAAAAATTGAACCTACATTACTCGCTGACTGGCTGAACCTCACCAAGAACAAGGTCGTTGAAACAATCCGCCATATTGACAACAGTACCCTTTCCCAAGCAAAACAAGTACTGAGAAACCTCAGTTCGCAAGAAGTTGTAGCAAATCTCCAGAGTCAATTTGTCATAGTCCCAGCAAACAAAGCTCCAAATATTATAATATTCATATGTAAATATTACTATTACCAGGTGCTGGTTAAGGAATTGAGTATAAGCACACGATCGCCGAGTACGTCTACTTACTCCCAAACAGCACTTGCTCTGGAAGATTTATATAACAACCACAAAACGTTTCTCAAGGAAAGAGGTATTTGTCTTCCAACCACTCATAACGATATGCCGAAAGTGTATTGGACTTCATAGCTGGTTCAAGAAGCTACACCACTAAGCTTCTTTCAACTCTGTTGAGAGGGCCCTTCCGGAGGTTAAAGCCTTCAAAGAAACTATTTCTAAGAACTCTGGCATTGAATGCATGTGGATATTGAAAACTCCAAATTTCTTAAGAAAGAACTTGATGCTAAAGATCACATACCGTACAGACATGTATCCACATGGGATTTCTCGACTCTCTATACTACAATCCCTCATCAGGACCTTATTGTCCGTCTTAGTTCATTAATAGTATCGGTGTTCAAGAAAACATGATCGCCGATATATTAATGTCAAAAGCCATAAAGCATTCAAAGGATATCATCCATGGGATGTTTCTTTGTTTATAGAGTTACTCGAATTTCTCATTAATAATATCTATTTGAAATTTGGCAATACAACATATCAACAGCATATAGGTATTCCAATAGGTACTATTTGTGCACCCCTTTTGGCTGACCTATATCTGTTTTGTTATGAATACGTCTATATGCAGATGCTTTCAAAAACAGATTATTTCGAAGCCCGTTCCTTCTCATACACCAAACGCTATATAGACGATCTTTGTGCTGTGGATAATCATTATATAAATGACGCAGTGAATGATACATATCCACCTTCACTGAATTTGAGGGAAACTACAGATGGCTCTAGCGGCACATCTTATTTAGACCAATATCTCTATGAAACTGAAGCGAGCCTTCTCTCTCGTCGACTATACGCCAAAAGATATGATTACCATCTCGACATCGTAAAGTATCTCTATCTGGACAGTAATATACCAGATGGAGGGGTAGTATTAACCTATATATTTCAAGGTCCTCATAGTGTTCATATGAACAGTGACAATCAAAGCGTGATTCAGATACATCGTACTCTAGATAACGACTTTACAACGAATATCATATGGATTAAGAATACTGATCAGCGATACGGATTTGATATCCTTGGAACATCATGATGTATTGCTGGCATCATTGAAAGCTGTTGACCGCTTCTGTCTTGCAGGAAATTAGCCTTGTTATATGTATACTATGATTTATCCTTTTTATTTGGTGCTAATGTTATTATATGAATTAGGTCTTTGGATTATGGACGAGGAAATTCTTTAATGTACGACGACTGAATATTGAATGATGGACTAGACGCTTGTATTATCTAAATACGAATGAAAAACGGGGATCACCAGATCCATTCCCTTTATATTGCGCAACTTTATCATTTTGGGGCATTTTCTCATGTATTTCCATGTTTATTTCTATTTAATTGAGATGGTTGCCATGGTAACACATTTAAAAGTATTCGTTGTTTTGGAATTTTTGCTCAACAATGCACATTCTGTACACCAAACGTTAGATTGATCATGCGAATTGAATGTTTCACTATTTGAAGTGTAGTAGGACCTGTAACTGAGGGGTCAGTCTATACATTAAGATACTTTACCTGTCTTATGTCAAATTTTGCCTTCAGCTGGAAGTTGTTGACTGCGCAGTTTTGACCAGCTGAAAGGTAAAGTAGATGGTAAATCCAAAGTATCCCGAAAACTATGGAAACCATGGTTGTTCGTCTTCTTACTCCAGGGCAATTTTGGTATAGTAATGAAATATCGAAGCTACCAAAATGTACCTACACGCGTACGATTATTACTATTTTATACAAAGACGTAGGTGCGGTGCATGGGAAATGTCCACAGTGAGTCAGCTATCTACCGAAAGGGTCTAAATACACTGACCTAATTACACCATTAAGAGAGACGGACAGGCAGTCCGTGAACCATGACAAGATTTCAAGCGGATAAAGAACGTGCTCGTGTATACTTGTATAATATAGAAGTATATGGCCCTCCGTGCAATATTCTATGCGAATCTCCTGACATGGCATATAGCGACAACTTCGAAGATTTTGTGCACCACAAATAAAAGGAGTGTGACGAAGTTGCTTAATTAAAGCATTACCTCATCTGCGAGCTCAAATTACAAAGTGGGCGTGCCGCTGTACTACAAACATTTATATGCTGTTTTATGATATATATATGAATTATGTTAATGTACTGGCCCCTGACCATCATGTTTCCTTTCTTTCCAATATTAAAACAAACTTTATATCTGTCCCGATAGCATCACAGGTGCATTGACGCATCGCGCCTGATTTGCGGTTCGTTTTATTGGTCTCGCCCCTATCTCTTCAGCATGGGACAGTTATTTAACTATTGATAACTGGTGTTAATATGGTAAATTTTTAGCAAATTATCCTACTATTACAAGAAAGGACCATTATGCTTATATTACTGATAATTTTGGCAACTGCAGGTTATGTGCATGTATATTCGATGGGGGGTTTCCTCTAGCCCCAAACAATACCTTTCTAATATTTGGACATGGAATAAAGAAGTAGAGAATAGAATATAGCAGAAGATAAAGGAAGAATATAGGCGTCCGATCCGACCCATTCGTTAGCCATCTTCCAGAATTCTCACCCATAAAACTTTTAGCAGCTAATATGCAGACTGGCAAAATCAAACCCCAAATTATCAAGTCAAGGATACTGGACAATGATCCCATCCATGTAAGCACTTACATAATACAAGCCAGAGTGTGGAGGGCTGTGTCTTCTAAGACGGCTCCGGACTAGAGAGCCTATATTCCCAACAGACACAACATCGACATCTCACTTCTTCAAGAACAGACTGGAACAAGGGAGGGTAAATGAATCTTCCCTAAAGCACTTCCTAATCCGAGTCAAATCAATAGAAAAATATGAGCAAATATGAATTATAATACAATCAGCTCCGGTCAGCGGTGTTTCGAGTACGAAGACTTAACCTCTGACAAACCATCTTACCTCCACTAAACTCTTAATTCCTCTCTCCTCACGAAGGCAAGTCTCGGCTTAAACGTTTGGCAGAGGAGACATCCTGATTAATTTTGCACCAGAGTAGCCTAAGGATAAATGACATTTGTTAGGGAGCGTGGGACAAAGGTCATCATAGTTCGACGATGGAAGCATTATCTGTTTGCTTGTTAAACAACAATTTTCTTCACACATCATACATTATACGACACAACACAACATCTGTTTCAACCACATTCAACGATACACTCCTAATGTGTGAAACAATGACGTTACAGATTCTTTTTTTTTAATCTGACAGGTGAATAGATATTATAGATGAATCTCTGCCTACACAAGATTGAATTTGTGATGAGGTGGCCTTGGTGAGAGAGTTTGGGTCATTAAGAACGCATCAATAACTGATATACGGTCTGAGATAGGGTGCAAATATTCAAAATTTACCACCTTGGGAATAGCGTGGTGTTACTATCGATTGTGTACAGTTCTTATTGCGCCAATTCAGAGTTTACTCGACGCTCCGTCACGATTAAATATTGAAGATGCATTATATTTTTTGTTTCTATGGTGTACTGTCCAAACAGCCATCAACACGTACAAACGAAATAAATTCTAAGAAGATTGTAAATTTGTCATTTCAAGGTGAACAATTATAGCCACATATCCAGCAGTAACTTGCATGGCTATCAGCGGCCAGTGTGCCCTCACCTTGGAGTGTCAGTAAATAGTCCCTATCTCTCCCCTTTCTGCGGTGTCCGTATTGAGGAATTCTGTTGAGAGGCCGAAGTGACAAAGATTTTATGTGGCGAAGGTCAAGACATAGGAAGATGGACAAATACGTGTACGCTGCAGACGAATTATGTTGTCCGAGTATTTGTTCATGAGAAATGTATCAGATTCATTTCTAATCTCCCTAAATCCCCAGGCGAGGTGAGGAATAGTTCCTTATGGACGTCCTCATCTTAATCCCAGCTGGCACAGGGGCGCCAAGCATATAAACTCTCCGTCTGTGTGGTCATCGAACCGTATATCGGGAAATGCTTCCTTCAGCGCTTCCTGGTTCTTCGTGCAGCTGAAAGGAAATCAAGTAAACGAGTTATATTTTTATATATGGTGTGTAACCGGCATTTACTCTGAGGAATAATGGGGAAATTATAGCAAAATAGGAATTACTCAGTGTCGGCATTTTCTTTTCATGAATATTATGACATGAATTTATAACAATCCTGGTTTTGGAACATCTGCTGATATAAGAAAGCATGTGTTCATGTGAAAGTTTGGTCATATGAACATTTGAAAGTAAAGTATGAACTGTCTTGTACTGTATTGTCATATTGGTCAACCTTTTGATGCAGGAACTTCTTGCCACCATCGCTGGAACATCGCTGGTAGATTCCGCGTCGCTTTTGGCAAAATAATCCCCTAGTCAGCATAGAAATGGCTTGAACAGGACAATATTTATTTTCCATTTGCAAAGCGAATGTATTAATTATGTTGTCCATCATCGAACCACCTTGTGATCATGAAGGAAATAATTATTCCGTAACATTCCCAAGGATGACCATGTATCGAAATATGTCCAAGGATGACCATGTACCGTAACATGTCCAAGGATGACCATGTACCGTAACATGTCCAAGGATGACCATGTACCGTAACATGTCCAAGGATGACCATGTATCGAAATATGTCCAAGGATGACCATGTACCGTAACATGTCCAAGGATGACCATGTACCTTAACATGTCCAAGGATGGCCATGTATCGAAATATGTCCAAGGATGACCATGTACCGTAACACGTCCAAGGATGACCATGTAACGTAACACATCCAAGGCTGACATGTACCGTAACATGTCCAAGGCTGACCATGTACCGTAACATGTCCAAGGCTGACCATGTACCGTAACATGTCCAAGGCTGACCATGTACCGTAACATGTCCAAGGCTGACCAAAATCCAGATGTCCCACAGATTAGCTTCATATAAACTAGAATGAAAGTAACTCCGAAAAGTGAAGTCATGGTGATATTCTATATTTCGATAAAGGTTATACCATCGTCAGGAATACCAAGTACTGACCAAGTACCGTAACATGTCCAAGGATGACCGTGTACCGTAACATGTCCAAGGATGACCACGTAGGGTAACATGGCGATGTACCGAAACATGTCCAGTGATGACTATGTACCGCGTTAGGAGATTCGTTCGTCAGATATCGCCATGATATTGACTATGTACCGCGTTAGGATATTCGTTCCTTAGATATCTCCATGATATTGACTATGTACCGCGTTAGGAGATTCGTTCGTCAGATATCTCCATGATATTGACTATGTGCCGCGTTAGGAGATTCGTTCATCAGATATGTCCATGATATTGACTATGTACCGCGTTAGGAGATTCGTTCCTTAGATATCTCCATGGTATTGACTATGTACCGCGTTAGGAGATTCGTTCGTCAGATATCTCCACCATGATATTGACTATGTACCGCGTTAGGAGATTCGTTCGTCAGATATCTCCATGATATTGACTGTGCCCCGCGTTAGGAGATTCGTTCGTCAGATATCTCCATGATATTGACTATGTACCGCGTTAGGAGATTCGTTCTTCAGATATCTCCATGATATTCACTTGAATCCGGTTCGCTTGCTTCTATTATTGTTTGGACAGGTTTAGATAAGACGATACAATGTCGATGGTGGAATTGACATCGATCAGAAGCATCAACAGTGTATAATACGAGATGTAATTTGTTGTATTTGGACAGCGTTCATCCGTTCTTTTGTAAACATATGTCCGATGTATCTACTCGTTCCTCGGTGAAATATATTACAAGATGTAATTTGTCCTGTACACGTGTTCCTTCGACGGACAATAAAGGGATATTATATTTAATTTCGTTGGGTCTGCATTCGTTAATCGGTTAAATATAATGCGGGAAGTCCTTTGTTTTTATGTTTTCAGTCGGTAGAACTAAGAGAACTCAGTTGCTCCTTGACAGAATGTAATTCCAGATGAAATTTTGTATAATATAATACCAAATGATAATTTGTTTCAATTGTCCACCGGTTCCTATACATAGAATATTTGTTTCAGGTTTCCATCGATTTCTCAGTATAATCCAATACAAGAAATAGTGTTTTGGTGTCTCGTTCCTTTGTACAATATGTTACGAATATATTTCAATTGTCCACCCGTACCTTAGAAGAATATACTACGAGAAATTATTTGGTAGAATTTATTATAATGTGTTCCTCAGTATAAATGTTTGCTCGATAAGGCAAAAATGTACCCTGAATGAAC
This sequence comes from Hanleya hanleyi, assembly GCA_036873755.1. Taxonomy (NCBI): domain Eukaryota; kingdom Metazoa; phylum Mollusca; class Polyplacophora; order Lepidopleurida; family Hanleyidae; genus Hanleya; species Hanleya hanleyi. Next base: position 92,518 of record JAVTVY010027799.1, read on the forward strand.
TTTGCATTTTTCCCGGCCATTTGCTGGCAATCCTGTAAGAACCCCATTGGTGGACACTCCTAACAGTCCGGAAAGCTTGTAACAGCGGACACTGATCGGCCGACGAACACGAGCTCACAATTAGGCAGTGTGTTGGAGTTCGCTGTTAGAAATTCGTTAATGACATAAACGGCTAGAGCAATCAGACCCAAACTTGTGTTGTTAAACACATGCATCAATTCGGCACGAATGTATATATACGCAGCTCTGGCCACTCCGTCTTTCCTGACCTATCAGTTGTTGTGAGATGGGGTAAGGGGCACACGTGAGCAATCCCCGTGTTCACTCTTGAAATGTTTTATTTTCTTTTCTCATCATCATTTATCTGAACTAATATTTGTGTGTATATTTCTTTCATTATCAAATTCTATTGTCTGATCAAGGCCATACAATTTGTCCATGCTGCCCAAACAAACGTGGAATGTGTAGGCCGATGTATATGTGCAAACCTTCCGATCGACTGTGTATAGACATGCAGGTTGATGTCAGTATATAGCAAACTCCATATAGGAAGACGCATTGTTGGAATAAATCACGCGATCCCAGGGATAACTGTATATACATTGTATGTAAATAAACTAAGTCACCACAAGAACCAAGGCTTCAGCTCAATGTCGCTCGTAGACACTTACTTTCTATTTCTTCAAATGTTTGGTTCATTATGCCAACATACATTCCATCCTGTATAGTTTGAAGATGTATTTATGAGGATATGGTTTTGTGTTTCCGTGGTTGATCGCGACACAGGCGAAAAAGCGACAAAGCTTCAGTAAGGCAAGGGTTTGTCTTTGTTGCACGTGTCAGCTAATACAGCCCAGTGGTACACCAGCCACTACCGGCTCTCAAGCTTCTCCAGTATTTCTAGGCATGCTCGATGTGGGATACAAAAAAACCCAGAGTTATGCGGAAATAACAATGAAAATAGGAACTGGAGCCGATACAATTCTTGTTGGATTTGCAGGTAACTGTGAAAGATCTGTAACCCCCAACTCGAGATAGAAAAACTCCTTCCCATCAATGTCTTCAAATAAAATGTGGAGATCGATCGAATTTTGCAAATTGTTTAAAGCTGTAAGACACCTGCTGATGATACAGGTTAGCAATCAACCAAGACAGAGCCGGTCCATCATTGTGCCTTCACAGCTTCCCCATGGAAGAGCTTTCATGAGGACTTCCCCATGGAAGAGCTTTCATGAGGACTTCCTAGAAAAACATGATCTATCAGGAATATGTTAACCATAACTTAATCATATAACGTGACCATACCGATGTGACAGAAACGGTGGTCCCAGGAGACCAGTGTCCGGCCTCCTATAGTTTTACCTAGGGCGGACTTTGATATTCAATTGACGCTTTTCCGATGTCAGTGTCCGGTCTCCTATAGTTTTACCTTGGGCGGACTCACAATGATATAACATATATATAGTCATGCCGGTGTGGAGGCTAAGAATGTTCGCTGGCTAAGAGTGTCCGGCCCCTATCTTTTAACCCAGCTAGGACAATTGTCTTCACGTTGGGAACAAGTGTCCGTCCTTGGTTGCAATAGAAAAGGATATGAAAAGGGACACTAATCACCAGGACATTCTCATCCATCACACCGGTGTTCATAAATTCAAATTAATTTTATTTCCATACACCGTTACAGGCAGTGCAATACAGAATAAAACAAACAAATAATTAAACGTCAATAATACTTATTACAACACACATAAGGGAAGTGGGAAGAGGTGCCGACATACTGACAGAGCCACATGACTTCACAGTATAGTCTTCCGGTTAACCTATTCTAAAGCACATACCAAGAATCTAATCATTCGTGATATGTGTTGTATCTCAGGTACGCTTCTATTGTACCTGTTCATGTGGCAACTATCGCCCAATGAAATAACGTTGTCATGCCGGTGTGATGGCTAAGAGTGTCCTGGGGATTAGTGTCCCTTTTCATATCTTTTTCTATAGCAACTAAGGAGGGACACTCATCTCCAAAGCAATGTGGAGAAAAATGTTCCAGCTGGGTTAAAAGATAGAAGCCGGACACTCGTAGCATCCTCACCGGCATCCACAATAATATAACTTTGTCATGTCACAGCGATATAACGTTATCATGCCGGCATTCACAATGATATAACGTAGCATGCCGGCATTCATGATATAACACTAACATGTCGGCATTCCTGAGGCAGGTGTTGTTCGTTAGTGCATATTTCTGAATTTATGGATGTAACTGACGTCTGTCTAAACCCACAAAACCTCATACAAAACAAGATGAATGGCATTATGTGATATACATTTTGCAAAGTATCAGAATAGAGCTTTGTGGGTTTGCAAACGATGTATTTCCGGGTGTTCGTATCGAAACCGAGGCTTAACTGAATACGATTCAGATATTCACTGTAGTTACATAAAGTCCTTCTGGGTGAAGTGAATTTAAAATCGTCTGTTTTTACCAATATCTTCGAAGCTCGAGAGTAGTTCACATCGCGTGTGTAATAATTGTCTTTGTAAGTAAGCCACTCTTGTTATTTACTCTTACTTTGTACATTATGTGGCCCTGATGTTTTCGAACACAGATTCGAAAAATTGAAAAAATAGGGGACACACATGAGAGGCAGTTAGGGACACACATGGGTGCCAGTTGGGGACACATATGGGTGACAGTAGGGGGCACACATGGGTGACAGTAGGACACAAATGGGAGACAATAGGGGACACACATGGGTGACAGTAGGGGGCACATGAGTGACAGTAGGGGACACACATAGGTGACAGTAGGGGACTCACATGGGTGAAAGTAGGGAACACACATGGGGGACAGTAGGGACACACATGGGTGACAGTAGGGGACACACATGGGTGGCAGTAGGGACACACATAAGTGCTATTTTATTTAAAAATTATACAATCTAAAAGCTGTGAATCCTGTAACGAATTAATGAAAAAAGAATCACTGAATATTTTTAAAATACCAAGTCGACTTTTCTTCAATCAACAACGAATTGTGATCAGTTCAAATATCAAAGATGATTTTTCCAATGATTGCCATGTGGATTTCGTCATACTTACATCTCTTCGTTTGAGTTGTTCTTTTGAATAAATGAATTGCTCTGTTTTATATTGTTTGGCTAAAACTAGTCTAGTTGTAGCTGAACCATTCGGTGAAGTCTAAGGACTATAAGGGCGCCTGTCAAGTTTATTTTTGCTTTAACGCATGATGCTGAATATTCAAGGTATTCGTAGGTGTAGTCTGATCAAATGTTCCGGCTATTCAGAAGATATAGTACAATTTGTATTAGAGCACGTCAGGAATACTGTCTGTACGCTGTGGTAGACTTACTTCTCTTTGGTAAATTCTTGCGCATGTAAGCAAATACCACTTACATATGTATATTTGAGCAGGTGAAAAGTCCTGGTCAGCCCGTAGGAGCCATGTTATAAAGGATGTCAAGCAATGTGCCTGCAGTAATATCTTTCAGATTACCCGACTTATCCCTAGGAAACCTTTTCTGTGAATAGCCAGAGCCTCTGAACACCGGGGATTTTCTCCTCGGAATACCACACTGGACTGGACAATATGAGAGGGAAATCTGGTGGGAAAACGGTGTTGTACGATCTCATGTCACCTCACATGGCCGACTGGACGTCTCGGATTTACACCACTCAAATCGCAATGGTCCTCAATACTGACTTACCGAGATTCAACACTTCATCGTTCTCCTTGATTGTCAGTACCGGACAATCTCCTTCCAATGCCAGAAGACCTGCAATCACCCGGTGAGCGCTTCTACCTTTCAGGTGATTATCTGAATCGTTACGATGATCACCTGAAGGCAGACAGCGCCAATTCCGAAGGGGCATAAAATGAAAATGAAAAAAAAATGGATCGAGTTTGTTTCTTGCAAGAGAGAAACGATCAACAGTGTTCGGTGACGACAACACGAGATCACGATGTTCTATTCATTTGATCCTTATCTCTGACAGGTATCCTCTAATCTAAAACACTTTCCAAGTCGTTTTCTAGAGTATAATGTATCTCAGTCAGGCTAGGATATAATGTATCTCTTGTACGGTAGAATATAATGTATCTCAGTCACGCTATAGTATACTGTATCTCAGTCACGCTATAGTATAATGTATCTCAGTCATGCTATAGTATAATATATCTCAGTCATGCTATAGTATAATGTATCTCAGTCACGCTATAGTATAATATATCTCAGTCGCGCTATAGTATAATATATCTCAGTCATGCTATAGTATAATGTATCTCAGTCATGCTATAGTATAATGTATCTCAGTCATGCTATAGTATAATATATCTCAGTCATGCTATAGTATAATGTATCTCAGTCACGCTATAGTATACTGTATCTCAGTCACGCTATAGTATAATGTATCTCAGTCATGCTATAGTATAATATATCTCAGTCATGCTATAGTATAATATATCTCAGTCGCGCTATAGTATAATATATCTCAGTCATGCTATAGTATAATGTATCTCAGTCATGCTATAGTATAATATATCTCAGTCATGCTATAGTATAATGTATCTCAGTCATGCTATAGTATAATATATCTCAGTCATGCTATAGTATAATGTATCTCAGTCATGCTATAGTATAATATATCTCAGTCGCGCTATAGTATAATATATCTCAGTCATGCTATAGTATAATGTATCTCAGTCATGCTATAGTATAATGTATCTCAGTCATGCTATAGTATAATATATCTCAGTCATGCTATAGTATAATGTATCTCAGTCACGCTATAGTATACTGTATCTCAGTCACGCTATAGTATAATGTATCTCAGTCATGCTATAGTATAATATATCTCAGTCATGCTATAGTATAATATATCTCAGTCGCGCTATAGTATAATATATCTCAGTCATGCTATAGTATAATGTATCTCAGTCATGCTATAGTATAATATATCTCAGTCATGCTATAGTATAATGTATCTCAGTCATGCTATAGTATAATATATCTCAGTCATGCTATAGTATAATATATCTCAGTCACGCTATAGTATAATGTATCTCAGTCATGCTATAGTATAATGTATCTCAGTCATGCTATAGTATAATGTATCTCAGTCATGCTATAGTATAATGTATCTCAGTCATGCTATAGTATAATGTATCTCAGTCACGCTATAGTATAATATATCTCAGTCGCGCTATAGTATAATATATCTCAGTCACGCTATAGTATAATGTATCTCAGTCATGCTATAGTATAATGTATCTCAGTCATGCTATAGTATAATGTATCTCAGTCACGCTATAGTATAATGTATCTCAGTCACGTTATAGTATAATGTATCTCAGTCATGCTATAGTATAATGTATCTCAGTCATGCTATAGTATAATGTATCTCAGTCACGCTATAGTATAATATATCTCAGTCACGCTATAGTATAATGTATCTCAGTCATGCTATAGTATAATATATCTCAGTCACGCTATAGTATAATGTATCTCAGTCACGTTATAGTATAATGTATCTCGGTCAAGCTAGAATATGCTAAGCTCCGGTATATGGAAATATTCCACATTCATCCATTCATCTTGGGCCAGTTGTGGTCCAGTACAACATGTTTGAATCAAGGTTCCACCTTTTTCTAAAATCATTTCGGACTGTAGTCTAATTATCAATTGCAATATGCTGGAGAGTAAAGACTGACTGGAGGGAACAATGATAAATCAAGGGTCATTTGTGCAAGGGACTGAAGCATTCGCCCTCAACTTTCATTGATTGAAATGGCAAACTTTTCATAATTGACACATTCAGGCTTCCACAGCTCAGGAATATGCGTACTGGGACTAATCAAAGTAGTGGAGGTAAGAACTGAGTTAAGAGAGAGTTAATCCTTCAGACTTACTACCAAAGTCACCTGAGTGCTTTTGGCAGTTCAGAGCTAAACTTCCGCTGTAAGTGTTAAGTTCTGTTGGCCAGTTAAGCCGTTCTTGTGGGAATACGTCAAGTCGTGCCACCGTGTCCATGAGTCCCCTTCTCCAGTCAAGATACGAGAAAGTAAGTGGACAAATATTCGATATTTCCAAAAACTATTTCCGCATTTCACCCGACTTACCGTCCCCAATCAATAACTATACGGCTTCTTCTTTGAGGACATAAGTATTTAGTATGGGTCTGGAAATACCAGAACAGACACGTGTGAGGAGGATTAGGAAACAAAGAAAGTCAAGTTTTTGTTACTGTTCAAAGCATGATGGAATGATGAGGCAGAATGTAGGTGCCAGATGACAGGGCAATGCTTTTCCGCTTCTTGCCTTGTCAGGCCAATATTTGTTCGATAGCGATACACGTTTGTGGTTGAAGTTTTATACAGATAATAAGGACCAGGATAACCCAACTGACTTATGTAAAGGACATGGCCGAGTATACAACAGCTAATTATCATGCTTTCAATGTCCGTGCAACTGTGAACGGTTCTGTTAATGAGAATTAAAGCTATATGTGACTACCGGTATCTCAAAAACACGTCAAAGGCAAGTTTTCATAAGTCAGTAAAATTCATCATCGTGCTGTCACCCTAGTCAGCCGGATTCTATTGCACGAGCGACTTGGATGCATGGCTGACATCAATATAGGGTGACGCCAAATTTTCAGTTTCTTCTCCAATAATGATGGTTAACCACCATTCATTGGTAGATTCTGAATAGGGAATCTTACGGAACAATGTGAAAGTTGTGGAACTGTAGAGTTAAAACAAACAATCAGTGACCAAATATTTCAGAGATTATGTAAAGAGGAATACACAGTCTCCATTCCATCATAGAATTTGAAATATGAGAAGATTGTCATATAAATACGCACAAAGCTGTCATACAAATACTTTGTGCAAACTGAGTAAACTGGCAAAGATTTTCGCTTATTTGGAGCCGGTTATACGACCTAGAACCATTACCGATATATCTATTCTGTATACTTGATGGGCAGTTATTTTCTTTTGGATTCCTGTAAGTAGGAAGCCAGTTGGTTGAGCAGGGAATAATAAAGACGCTTGTTTTGATACACTTGTTAGTTTCTCATGCAAACGAAGAGTCACCGTGTGGAATTAACCACGATCAACATACCCCGAGAATCTGCTAGACAAAAACAGTATACATCACCAGAGTGGGAAAAATTTCAGATGTGCACGAAATCTTACGTACGGAATGTCTCGTTAAGTAAAACTGTTGTTTTCCCCCCTGTTTGACGTTGTGCCACACAGCCATTTAAACATCGCTGCTTCTGTTGACGCTGTAGTTAAAATAACACAAACGCACATACAAACACACGCACCCATATATATATATAACACCATATTCACTCTCTCTCTTTCCCATGATTGCTAACATAGACAGATTTTGACGTGTATCGCGCGTCAAACTATAAAACAGTTTAACAATTTGGGGAAAAATAGTATATATTTCAAGAATAAACTCGAGTGTTAAATAAAATACGTTTGTTTGGAAAACCGACGTGATACTTCCTCGTTACATTGCGCGAGTCATTCAGATAAATCATACCTAATCGTCATGAAGAAATACGTATATGTATTTGTAATGGAGGGGAATGGAGTCTTTGGAGTATGACTTGTTTTGTCAACTCACTATTATCGGTATCTAGGTAGATATTCACAGCTCACCTGAATGTCCAACCCATCCTTGACACAAGAAACAATCATGCTACCACCTCGTTATGGCTAAACGAGTCATCTTTAATATAATATAACCACCAGAAAGCAAGTATTTGATTGTTTTATTATATTTAGTGTTCTCTCTTTTTTATGTATGGATATTTTAGCTTAACATTAACTGAAGCCATTTATTCACTTTAACATTAACTGAAGCCATTTATTCACTTTAACATTAACTGAAGCCATTTATTCACTTTAACATTAACTGAAGCCATTTATTCACTTTAACATTAACTGAAGCCATTTATTCACTTTAACATTAACTGAAGCCATTTATTCACTTTAACATTAACTGAAGCCATTTATTCACTTTCTTGTGAAAAGTTGATCACGATTATATTGAAGATTTAAACCGTTAAGATTCAACATTCGGTGGTCAACCGCCGTTGACTATTATGGAGAGAGAGAGAGAGAGAGAGAGAGAGAGAGAGAGAGAGAATTATTGTTTAACGTCGCGACGATCAAACAAATATTCTTATCTAAGTATTTGAACAAAACATGTCAAAAAGTGACAATCCAAAAGTGATACAGACAATCTAAAAATGATAACACAATGCACTAAAACCTGTAAATACATTTATGCGTGGGTTTATGGTATGTACATTTATGTAACAAAAAGATTTCTCTCAAATAACCTAAACTCAAATCTTTGAAATACACATCGGGGCTGGTTCATTTTTTAATAATTTTTCATGAGTCTTTCGTCAACGACCGATTCTACAGCGCCTGATAATAGCGTGATCGAAACATTTCTGACTGCCAATAGGAGTATAACCTATAGTTTCCTTAAACGCGTGAAACTTGGTGCCAACTTCAGCTTCCTATAAAGATTGTAATAGCTTTCTCGTACAGACACAGATACAAGGTCCGAAATCGCTTTACGAGACTCCACGATGGTCTATTCACTTCGTGAAAACGTGAGTTTCCATTTCCGGAAACCTATTGGAAACTGGCTTGGAAACCATGTCGCTACAGTTTCCGAGAGGTTTCCGGTGAGTTTCCGAAATTGGAAACTTGACCCATTCGCCCAGTGATTGCTGCCTGGGCCTTTGCATCAGTATAAGTATTTTCTGCGATGCCAACAGGACTAGGTATAGCCAATAAAAAAAAAAAATTAAACTGCTGTTCAACCCTAGGGTCATATAACTTTGGAATATTCAGATTGGAGGGATGAGTTTTAGATCTATTCTTGATCGCTTGGAGTCATGACAGAGAGTCTGAGGATGTGACATACTTTTTAATTGTACTGGATCCAATATCTTCTAAACTGAAGCGATATGCAAGAGGTCGGAAAAATTACCGACAGCTGGTGACTAAAAAGCAACCAGATTACTCTACAGGAAGCATCCCTCGGTACCTAGCATTCAGACCCGGTTGATTCTCGGACGTAACCTTAGTATATCAGCCGCGCTTTTATTGCAGCTGTTCATGTGGAGAAGGCCGTCAAAAGGGCTTTGGCTTCAGCAGTACAAATAGAACTTTTGTCTGGTAATCTATAGGTTTTGGTTTTGGAATCAAAAGTAGTAGCACACGCCAATTTGCCACCATCTTTGGAACCATCAGTATATATAGCTTGATGCGACTCATACTTTTCTCTCATTAGACCAAATTCTTACTGATACACTAATTGATTTGTGTCAGCCTTTTAAATTTCTACTTGTGCTTTGACTAACTGCAAAGGTGGAAAGGGCAAAAGTTTGTTGATGAAATCTGATAGCAGCAACAATGTGTGGTTTAATACGAATTGCAAGAGATGGAATAAGAGTCGGTTTCTTTCGATATAAATCTGCATGCTGAGGCTTAAAAACACAGCTATATTCGGGATTTAAACAATGTGAATGCAATTTCTTTACATATTGCAGTAACAGCTTTAATCTTCGGAGCTTCAAATGAAGTTCACCTGCCTCAACATCTAAACTTTCTTTCGGTGAGGTTCTGAACGTTCCGAGACAAAGCCTTAATCCCTGGTGTAGAATTGGATCTATTAGGGCCAAGTTGGATAGATAGATAGATAGATAGATAGATAGATAGATAGTTATTAAAGTCTCACCATTCTCATATACAAATAAAAAATACATAAAATCAATTAAAATATATACAAATGCCACTCTTATGGAGATATGAGAGACATGAACGTATAAATAAAATTAATTTGCTCACGACTATAAAATACTTCTCCGTCGTTCCAAAGTTGGACTCGTAAGCACCGTTGTAAACAATAGAGCCATAATCAAGTTTAGAACGAACAAGTGATGGATATAGATGCAGAAGGGTTTTCTCATCTCCTCTCCACTTATTGCTGGTAGCCACCTTCAACAAATTAAGAGCTTTCGTGCATTTAGCTTTAAGAAAATTTATATAAACACGTTATAGTCGATGATCAAACAATTTCCTCAAGAATTTAACGTCTTTTACTATCTTGATATCAGTTCAATCTAAGAAAAATTCTAGATATTTGTGAGGTTCATACTTTCTGCAAACGTGTATACAATTTGTCTTAGCCTTGGAGAAATTGAAGCCATAATCTAAACACCAAGTCTGGGTCTTATTTAGACAAAGTTGCAACGTTCTATAAATGTTATGCATACTTTTGCCACTATGTTGAATCATCTACAAAGAATGAACCGTCAATGGATTTATTCAAACCTTCGGCTAAGCTGTAGATCTTGATATTAAACAGAGTAGTAGACGAAATGCTGCCCTGTGAAACACCCTGTTCTTGATCAAAATGGTCAGACATGGTTGTACCTATACTTGGAACTGCATATTGTTTAAAAACTTAGATATAAAAATCAGTAAACGACCTCTTAATCCCATAGTGTAAAGGTCTTTCTAAATCCCATATTTTCAGGTAGTATCATAAGACTTTTCTAGATGAAAAATAGATAGAAACTACGTGCTAATATGACCATTATGTACCGAAAGCCGAGATGACCCAAAATCCCTGTCGAAGAGCGAATTATGATCGATTATCCGTCATGTTCCCTAGCCTCAGCTGAAGCGAAATCAGGCACAAGTTCTGAAACGTAGCACCAGAGATCCTACCCTGCTCACCATGATCCTACTGCGCTGTTTTGGTATGATATTTAATCACATAATTTGATAACTTTGAGTAAAGGCGCTTCGTGGTATAGCCTTGTCCAGATTCTGCAAAAAGGTTTGATGCCGTTGATTAAAATCGTCACATTTCAAGTAATATCTAGCAGATGCCACTAGGCGAGATGTGTATACACGCGAAAGGCAGGCCCTTCTGTCCAGGAAGGAGCAGTGTCGAAATTTCAATTATATTATATTATTAAAATTTCGACACTGCTCCTTCCAGGACATATAATATTATGTGCTTTTTGTCCCCCGCCGCAACGCGGCCGGGGGACTTTAAAATGGTTCTTGCCTCTATGTGTCCGTGGATGTCCGTGCATGTCCGTGGATGTCCGTGCATGTCTGCTCGAATGATTACTTCCTAACGCTTTGTTGGATTCTTCTGAAATTCGGCATACGCATTCCTTGCGACAAGACGCCAGTCGGTATCGCATTTCAGCAGCATCTACCTGAAGGTGGCGCCACTGGGTCAAAATGGATCTTGCTTCTTTGTGTCCGTGGATGTCAGTTACAAGCGATAACTTCCAAATTACAACACATATAAGGGAAGTGGAAAGAGGTGCCGACATACTGACTGCGTCACATGACTTCACAGAATAGTCTTCTCGTTAACCTATTCTAAAGCACATACCAAGAATCTAACGATTCGTGATATGTGTGGTATCTCAGGTACGCTTTTATTGTACCTGTTCATGTGGCAACTTGGATGATATGACCACACGGCCCCTAACACCGGCATAAGCGGTATTAGATACAATCTAGAGAGCTATGATGGAAATACTCTGACAACTCGTATACTGGTAATTGGTGAGCTGTTTCGCTGTGACAACTCGTACATTGGAGATTGGTGAGCTGTATCGTCGACAGATGTAAATGACGGCATTTAACACGAAAGACTAGTCTGTAAGGCCCGATATCGACCCAGCATCAACTTCCCACAAATGCCAACATATATCAAATACCAAAAGGTCTGTACAGGGGGCGGGCCTCGGGGACGAAACGTCCACCAGCAGAATCTCGCCATATACAGGAAAAAATTACAACACATATGAGGGAAGTGGGAAGAGGTGCCGACATACTGACTGCGTCACATGACTTCACAGAATAGTCTTCTCGTTAACCTATTCTAAAGCACATACCAAGAATCTAACGATTCGTGATATGTGTTGTATCTCAGGTACGCTTTTATTGTACCTGTTCATGTGGCAACTTGGATGATATGACCACACGGCCCCTAGCACCGGCATAAGCGGTATTAGATACAATCTAGAGAGCTATGATGGAAATGCTCTGACAACTCGTATACTGGTAATTGGTGAGCTGTTTCGCTGTGACAACTCGTACATTGGAGATTGGTCAGCTGTATCGTCGTCAGATCGTCGTCGCTTTCTTGGATTCTTCCGAAATTCGGCATACGCATTCCTTGTGAGAAGACGCGGTTGCGTACTGGATTTCAGTAACATTTGCCTGAAGGTGGCGCCACTGAGTTTCGCTTCTTCGTGTCCGTTCCAGTTAAAATGGGTCTTGCTCTAGAGCTCTTTGTGTCTGTGGATGTCTGTTCAAATTCTTCACAGGCGATAACTTCCAAAAGCTTTGTCGGATTCCTTCGAAATTTAGCATATACACTCCTTGTGACCAGACATGGGTTGGTATTGCGTTTCAGCAAGATCCACATGAAGGTGGCGCCACTGGGTCTTGTTCCAATCTTCTGTGCATGTCCGTGGTTTCCATTCAAATTCTTCACAATCGATAACTTCTAAATGCTTTGTCTAATTAGGCATGCCTTATGTGTTCGTCATTTTTTCTTCTTTCTTCCGCTTCTCGCTGTTAGTTTTGAATTTCATGCCGCTTTAAATGAAGGACACCATTTTCTTACATTTGCTGTCCAGTCCTTCTATTCCACATCATATGATTGACACTAAAGCTTTTGCACGAACCATATTTCATTTCAGATGTATAACATGAAATACCGAACCCGTTTTGTTTGTTTTTTTGGAATTTCGTGTCATCTTAAATGAAGGACAACATTTCCTTCGATTTTGCTATCAAGTAATTGTATCTCTTAATTACAAATGAGTTCCTAAAGTTTGGATGCAGACTGTGCATATGATCAATTTCCTGAATTGAATTGAATTCCACCTTGTGGTTTTTCGGACTGACAGATGATGGCATGCAGTTGTCAGCGTGGTTTTTTCATGTACAGGGGGCTTTCTATGGCTTTCATGTCAGCACACCTACCACTACCCTCAAGAAGAGCATGTCCCCATCCCCAGGGGGCAGAGCCGCACCCTCTATCTCCCAAACTAGCCCTCGCCCAACCCTCATATATTGTGTTTGAGCATATCTCCAATATATCTTGGCAGAAGCTGAAATTTGTGTGTTGTCTGCAATATTGAGATAATTGCAACCCCAAAAGGTTTCAATTTATCAGGCACAGACCCATGTTTTTGTATTTGGTAAATATGCCCCTTGTCTATAGATCTTGCTTGGAATTGTTTTTCGTGCCAATCCGCTTCTGGGTGGCGCCACCTCGGGCCAAGTTAAAATTGCATCTCCAGACAATAACTTCTGAAAACCTTAAGGATTCTTTCCAAATTTGGTGTGGTGGTACCTTGCCTAAGATCTGTCTTGGGAATGATTTTCATGTTGATAGGGGGATCACCTGAAAGCTAAGTTAAGTGTTTCCAGACAATAATTTTTGAAAACCTGAACCGATTCATTCCAAATTTGGTGTGTAGGTACCTCGCCTCAATTTCTCGTTTGGCATTGTTGTTCATGCCAATCCACATATAGGTGGTGCCACCTGGGGGCAAATTTAAAATTATTTTTCCGGACAATAACTTTGTAATACTTGAATGAATTCTTTCCGAGTTTGGTATACATGTACCTTACCTGAAGGTTTCACTTGGTATTGTTTTTCTTGTCGATCTGCTCATAGGTGGCGCCACCTGTAGACCAAGTTAACATTTTCTATTTCCAATGTCAAGGGATCTTGCCTCAAGTTCTCGGTTGGGATTATTTTTTCTGCCTATCTGCCTACACATGGCGCTACCTGAGGGCCAAGGTAAAATTGCAATTCCGGACAGTAACTGTTGGACCTTAATGGATTCTTTTAAATTTGGTATATGGATACCTACCCTCAAGGCATCTTATGGGGCCATGTTAATGATGTTTTCCTAAGTTTTACGTTTTTACTTTCCTCACAAATAATGAATGTTTCCTTTACTAAAGATGCATGCCTCCAATCGTATTCGATCGACTGTATCTAGTTTCTTCAATATTTGGCATATTCCTTCCTTGTGGCAAGATGTTGATTGGTATTGCGTTTCAGAAAGATCTGCCTGTAGGTGGTGCCACTAGGGTTCTTTCCGTTCTTTTGTGCTGCAAGTAATAACTTTGAAACGCTTTGAAATGTTGCTAGAAATTTGGTTTCCGGGCAATAACTTGGAACTGCTCATCAAATTCTTCTCAAATTAGGCATACATGTATACATTGTACCTTGCCATGAGATGTTCCTTGGGATTACATTATCCACTTCTGCTCAGAAAGTGACGCCACCTGATGACAAAATCTGAAATTTGTATTTGGTCAATAACTTGAGAACTGCATACTCATCGGATTCTTCTCAAATTTAGCATGCATGTACCATGCCAGGAGATGTTGCATGGGATTGCCTTTCACTCACTTGCACTTACAGGTGACGCCACCTGGTGGCAAAATCCCAAATTTGTCTCCAGGTAATACCATGACCTAAAATGTCGCTTGAGATTGCATTTCGCCTACTTGTGCCTATAGGTGGGGCCACCAGGTGTTAAAATCAAAATTTGTTTTCAGCCATTAACTTGAGAACTGCTCATCGGAATCTCCTAAAATTTAGCATGCATGTATCATGCCAGGAGATGTTGCGTGGGATTGCCTTTCGCTCACTTTTCCTTACAGGTGGTGCCACCTCGTGTCAAATCTAAATTTGATTTCGCTCATCAGATTTTTCTCCAATTTGGTATGCAGATACCATGCCATGATATGTCCCTTGGGATTGTATTTCACCTGCTTCTGCATACTGGTGGTGACACCTGGTGGAAAAATCTGAAATTTGTTTCTGGCAATAATCTGACAACTGCTCATCGGATTCTTCTCAAATTTGGTATTCATATGCCATAATATGTCACTTGGGATTGTGTTTCGCACACTTGTGCATACAAATCTAAATTTGGTTTCCGGGCAATAACCCCATTTCAGATTCTTCCCAAAGTTCGTATGCTGATATGAGATGATCGTTGGGATTGCATTTCGCCCACTTGCACCTACAGGTGGCGACACCTGGTGGCAAATTTAAAATTTGGTTGAGGATGCATTCAGCTTCTCGTCAAATTTGGTTTGCAGATAATATGCCTTGAGATGTCACTTGGGGTCGCTTCTCGGTTACAGAATTCCCATGCTTCACTGCATGGAAACTATATTACAGAAGCAAAAAAACGTTCAGTCAACCGTTCTGAGTTGATTTTAAAACTTGGGAAGGCAGAAAGACCCTTCCGCACCCAACGCCTATGAAGTAGCAGTTGCCTCCCTCATGTATATCCCCCGAGACCAACAATGCTAAAAAATATTGCTGCCATTTCAGCGGGGGATTTAGCATCCTCTGGCTGCTTGTTTAATTTTTTTGGAGGATTCCACACAGCTTAGAGGCTAAAAAGTTGGTCGTCTGTACAGCAGATATATACATAATGTAGATGACTATCCATGATTAACTAATTACTTATGTAGGATATATATGCAAGTTCTCGTCTGTTTGCATCAAAAAGATAAAGACACGATAACAATAAAACAGAGCATTGGGCCATAACAGGGTAACAATAATTATTATTATTCTGCGAGAATTAAAGACGAGGAAAGCAACATCGGATTGTGTGAACTTAGCATTCCAATATCCTTCAGCTGTACGTAGTTGGGTTTTGAATGAATTAAGAGAAATTGAATTTCGAATTATCTATTTCGCCGTAGAATCGACATAGAGGAAGCTTTATTCATCTTTTTAGAGGTATATAGGTCTAATATGTTGACCCATTGGAACTATAATAGTAATAAAAGCAGACTGAATTGTCCATATATGGGTGGTTTCTTTCAAATCCAGTTAAGGTGGATGTGTATCCACCTTTCAAATGAAACTGACTTTGAAATTATCATTTTGTCATACATCTTCAGTTTAGTCACCGACACGCTCTCCCATGCACTAAAAATGAGGACGAAAGCATAAAAGGAAGACGAATCGAAAATTCTAAGAATACAACAGTCCGCCGGCCAGTCTTCTCCAATTCTAGATAGATCTCGTGAATCTTTAGAAATAGTCATGGGCCTCCGGAACCAGTATTCCTATTCATCTGGCCTGCGTTTAGCCGTGGACAAATCTTGGCAGTGTAGTAGGAACAGAAAAAAGGAAGGTCTGTCAAGCTCTGTCTCACTACAGGATCAATTGGGACACCGGC
Source organism: Hanleya hanleyi (assembly GCA_036873755.1). NCBI lineage: Eukaryota > Metazoa > Mollusca > Polyplacophora > Lepidopleurida > Hanleyidae > Hanleya > Hanleya hanleyi. Next base: position 108,850 of record JAVTVY010027799.1, read on the forward strand.
GTGGAGTATGGTTTTACCAAAATATAGAAGATACCATTAGTTCAAATTGTATAGTGTGAAGATGAGTTCAATTAAAAACAATCACAGGAAGCGGGTCTAGACGCAGGGTAACACCAATAGGTAAAATAACGATTATAAAAACATTTGTCCCTCCACTACACGTTTTCTCAACTTTGCGAGACCCTGATGCCTCTTTCATGACAAATTTAGACATAATTTTTTTCTAATTTATATGGGGTGAAAGCCATATAAAATTAAACGTAAGGTTTTAATTGGGTCTAGACATGATGCATATTAAACGTCTTTTGTGTCGTACACGAAAATTAAATGGATAAAGATAATAGCTCAAAGCAGGAATATACGCAATATATATATATATATATATTATTTTTTTTCAGTTAAGCCCTGGACATGGCACTGGGCATTTATTGCCTGTTAATGACCACGCCTTTACAAAAACCCCATACAATTCCCACGTGGTCTGGGGTTTGGCGGTGATGGATGAAATAATTAATTTGGACTCATAACAATAGTCACGCGGTATTTACGCATAATATAATGGTGATATCAATAATAATAAAAATGGTAATCATTAGTTATAAAAAAGGATCATCAATCAAACTGATATTCATGATCCTGTTTCTTTGTGAATAACGTTTTTTTCCAAGACGTGGCCGGTCTCTATAAAGGACAACACAAGTTCAAGGTAGAATAACAGAAATAATACAGAAAGAATCATTCGGATAACATAAAATCATTCGCTTGTCCATTATATGAGCATTGTCCCATGATATCGTGGCTGATAACCAGAGCATATTTAACTGACTATTTCCCCGCAACAGGGGAAGAGGAAAGAATTCTTGTAAGCTGGTAGGTATACGGATAGGATAGGGAAGGGTATTGACCACGGAGAGAGGGAGAAAGGACAGGGTGGGGTGGAACAAGGTTGGGGTTGGGGTAGGGGTTGGGGTGGGGGTATTTCCCATGCAATTGAAAACTCGTCTCCAACTAAGCAGTCGATATTAATGACTTACTGATCAGACTGGGTTGTGGTATAGTGTCACCTTACTTAGCTGCTGTCAGAGGACCCCACTTCGTTTCAAAACTTGTCTGACACATATTACGTATGGCTATATATTTCTCTATGTCCCTGGTCTTAAGAATCAATTGTCGGGCTCCTTGAAAGACTGGTTTGATATTGCAAGATCTACAAATATATATATACCGCTTTACTAACAGTAACAAATGGTTGACAAGAACAGATACGGTATTACTTAGAATAACCTGAGAAACCGATGGTTCAGTAATAGAAATCGCAAAATTCTTTGCCCAGGTGTGCAGTTCTATCCATATTTGTTTTGAGTATATAAAATAAATGTACGAGGGTTTCTCTCTCCTGGTTACAGAAGGAGCACATCTCGGAATCTATCTTACCCCACAGGTTTAACAAATGGTTTGTAACAAGTATTCTATGAATAATTTGGTACTGAAAATACTGTAAATTTGTTTCTTTCGTTGCACTGTAGATACTATTATATACGGAAGACCAAACAATATCATTATTGATTGCTAGTTCTGTCTCCCACTTTTGGTGATTATTCAAAGGTTTTATTCCAACGTTGTTCAATAATATTTTATATAAGAATTTCGAACACTTTTGCCCCAAAAGTCTCCTATATATTTCCACTTCAGCAAAACGCACTGCGGTGGTCTAATGGTTAGAGCGTCTGCCTCGTAAGCGGTAGGTACTGGGTTCGATCCCAGGCCGGGTCATACCTAAGACTTGAAAAATGGAACTTGTTGCTTCCTCGCTTACGTTCAGCATTAAGAGGATAGAACAAGGACTGGTTCGCTCGGTGTCAGTATAATGTGACTGAGTGGGGTGTCATGTCTGCCTACAGCATGATATT
>JAVTVY010027800.1:0-11234 GCA_036873755.1 Hanleya hanleyi
ACATTGTGCCTCAGGCCAGGGCGATACAGACACCAGTGCAGCAGTACAGAAATCATACACGATCTTAGTTAGCCCATTGAATGCTATCATTCAACAACAGGAAAAGAAATTGGGGTCAGACGGGTTGGTGCTGAAAAACAGTAGTTTGAAGCCCGGTGGTAGGCCTACAGGTAATGTACCAGGACAGGAGCTCGTTTGTCTCTCAAATGTTTTACACAGCCATCTCAGAGCTATCGTTGAGAATAAGTATTTTTAGTTTTACTGAATGAAGAAAACAGTATGATGAAAAATTATCCCCAATATCATAGGAGTAATTTCTTAAGTTTCATCACCAGATAATAGAAATAAATATACCAGTACATTTCAAATAAATAATTAAAATTTTGGAATTTGGAAATACCTATTTCCTATTTCAAATTATCCCCAATTAATAAACCAAATATACAATTCCCTGTGACCGTCATCAACAGAGAAACTTCAGTTGCTCAGAGTTATCTTGACAACAACAGATTAAGTGATTACTTCAATTATCTCCAGCATTAGGTCCATTTCATGATTTGCAAATACATGTTCATACAGAAATGTGTTTAACACACTGAATGGAAAATGTAGATAAGAGTTAGGATTTTTCCCCCCCCCCCCCTTTTTTTATTGCTTACATCAAAGATGACAAGTTGAACAAACCCAGAAATTATTCAAATTTAATATCAACTTTGATTTAAAGTTTTACCACTATAAGCATCCACAAGACATACTTAGTTATCAGAGCCAAAAATCTTGCAATTAAAAATAGTGATTAATCATGTTAATATCCAATTAATTTCAGAATAACACTTCTTTGATAAAGCACACATTTACAAATTTCAGAGATTGAAATGCATGTACATGTATTTAGTTTGCAAAAGACACAATCTAATGTTTATGTAATTTCTATTGTTAGATACTACAGAGGAAAGCAGTGAAGATAATCCCAATTCCACATCTTCATCTGATGAGTCTAATGGTCATGAAGTGAAGACAAGTCCTGATGTGTTAAAAAAGGGGAATTTCAGGTACGTTCCTGGCCACCCAGAAGAGATATTTTGGACAAAACCAACTTAGAAATAATGAAGAAAGCCTCCTGGTCAAAGTGGGTAAAATTCATCATTGTGGATGAAGCTCACTGTGTTGTATCGTGGGGCGAAGATTTTCGCCCAAAATATAGAGAACTGGAACAACTTCGCGCAATATTTCCGAAAGCCATAATGGTTGCTCTTACAGCAACTGCAACTGTCAAATGCAGGATGAAATCATCCGTCATCTTGCAATGAAAAAACCTTATCAGGCCACTCACCAGATTGACAGACCCAGTATAAAGTACATTGTTACTCAGAGATTTGAGACAGGGACAGATTCCAATAAGGAAAATTCATATGCAAGGACGTTCACTCATATGTTGGAACGCTTAAAGAGAGAGCGGCCAGCCTTCGACAAAACAGTGGTGTATACCGGACTTAAATGGTGTGGCTATGGGAATGAACTGGGCGTGAAGATTCTGTAATCCGGTGAACTTACTAGTGCAGGTGTGCAAGAGGTTGCACAATTTCATGCACCCCTCACACAACAGGTAATCGTTCTGTTTGGGTGGTTCCACACTTAATGAGTGAACATCCCATGGGCCACATCGCTCGTTTTCTTGAGACGGGGGGGGGGGCGTCTTATGCTTATTTATTAGAAAGCCCATTATTATGCTGTTCAACATAGGGAAACCCGGCGACACTCTTCCATCACCTTGCTCTATTTTACTTCAGGACAGAGACTTAAAATCTGCTGCTGACAGTACGTACACTTCTCTTAACATGCTTAATGGCGGAAGGCAGTAATAGGCTGGTGGGCTACTTTAATCGAAAGAAACACATGAATAAACTAGACTGGCATGTTTTATTGGTTCAACTTTAACCACAGTTAAACCTTTCATCAAGAATACACAAAATACTTTGTTGTAATTACTATTCTTTAAGTTTAACCTGGTTGTTCATTCCAGTCATCACAATTCAAAGATACTGGTCGTCACAACTATATATATATAGTCTTCACATGTATACTACTGCTAGTATTACAGAAGAGTCATCAAAACAAACAGCCACATAATTGTATTGTGTTCACATCAAGTTCCCTAAACTCACACCAATAAGACTTAACAATGCTGAATTACCTCCCTTAAATGGGTATAAACATCAATGATAAGATGGACCAGTTCTTTGTTTGCCTATCTGAAATGTAAGCTAAAACATGTTGCTTTTTGCATAGTAACTTTTGATTCCTTCATTATCACATTTTTAAATCACCAGGTGACATCAGATTGTCTCGTATGCCAACAATAATTTGCCAAAGAAACCATAGTTTGGTTTAATAAATTGAACTCTGACCAATGACAATGTAGCCTTGTAAGACAATCCTATGAAGCTATATACATGCTCATTATTGCCTGTTGTCAAATGAGCATTCCTTCTTTCAATATATATATTTCCTTGAATATATTTATTTATGATCATGTTCACTGTTTCACAAACATGACAGTCAGTTTTGGGTCTGAGTCTCCTGTAGGTTGTATTAAACTTGGTCTGTCCTTCATGTAAGAACAAGGGAAAGGTGTGCAATATTCTGTTTTCAATATAGAAAATAAGTTTTTCAATGATACAAAGGCCTGATAAATATAATTAATTAAACTGAAGTTTGTGTTTTCTCGTCTCAGAGTCTGCACATATCATACATTTGGTCTTTCATGTAAGCTTTTTTGTAACAGGATTTTGTATTACTTAAAAGCCTCAGACTTGTACATACCATTGCTCACCTTTGCCTTGTGTTACTTGCATGAAGGATGGACCCATTCATTTATTACATAATTCATGTTGGATTGTGTGTTATATTATTTCTAATCACAGATGAAGGAGAAAATTGGAATGAGTATGGATGATCCTAACAGTAGAATAAGACTGCTGTTTGCAACTCAAGCATTCGGAATGGAGGTGGATGCACCAGACATAAGAAAAGTGGTTCATGCTGGAGTCCCCTGTACCTTGGAATGTAAATACTTTTTACCAGAATAACAGCAGACATTTCCAATTCAGTGATCCAGCCCAAAAATGTTCAGTTCTGTTTCCCTATATGTCACACAAATCCTTTTTGATTTTTTCTTCATTCACCTACATGAAAAGGATAATTTGAGTGATGAAACAAGAATGTGTAACAGAACTTCATCATTTGTGGACTGGCACTGACCCTTGCTGGTAGACATGCATTGAATAAATAATCAATTCACAAATCACTGAATACACTGAATATTATGAACCTAAAAATGGACTAGAATAATTTTTAGCTCAAATATGTATGATTAATGAATGAACTTGATGAACAGGCCCTACTTTCATTGCCTAGTATTACAAGCTGCAGCAATGTGGCACTCTCGTATCATGGAAAAAAGATAGCTGCAGAGATTCTTCAGTTGTTAGTTTATTTGCTGCCTGTGAGCGGAAATCTCTGTGTTTAGACTGTACATGCCATCTTATCGTTTGTCTTCTTATATGAAGTATAAATGTAGACTCATATTTTGGAATACCAATATTGCAGCTATACATTTATACAATAACACCTACACTGGGGGTTAATAGGCATGAGAGATAATGCCGAGAAATAATGCCACTTATAATGTGATAAACTGAAAAAGTTTACACACATGCGCGTCCATTAGTTTTAAGTTATTGCGATCCTTTTTAATTACAGCCTATTCACAAGAAACTGGACGTGCAGGGAGAGACGACAAAGCAGCACAGGCCGAGATGTTCTACGGTAACAATGATCCTGGAAAGGCGACTGTCACTGATGAAGTGAAAGCATACTGTCGCTTGACTACATTCAGAAGAGAATTTTTGTGTGAACATTTTGGGTCACCTATTGTCTCAAATATGAATCATGATTGCTGTGATAGATAACTGTGCAAATACCTGTGCATGTTCAGACTGTCAGCTGGCAAGAGCATGTGTCCAAGTATTGGAGGGAGATATGAAAGAGTATGAGCAGCTTTCTGTCATACAAAATGAACTGGGAAATGCCCTAACTCAGTGCTTTAGTTTTGTAAATGAATCAGCGCAGCAAATGTCAGCACTTCACAGCAGTTCACAGAGATAAATGTGTTTTCTATTTTGTGATGGAGACAGTTTGAGGCACCATAGCATACTTTTCTTCCAACACTGCTGGAGGGGTATCTTGGTATGAACGTGCTATGCATTCGAATGATGAATCACATGTGGCCTACATTATCAAAGGTGAAATGCGAAGTTTTGTTAGATTCTCCTTTTATATTTTTATACATGTAGGTTGAATAATGATAGAAATATTGGTGTATCTACTTGGCTTGATTTAATTTGAAGTAGTTTGTCTTCTAGAAGCTTTTGAGTACTTGGTACCTCAAGCCCACCTGAATTCAGATTAACAAACTTCCGTTGCTTATCTTTCCTTAATTGTGAAATCACATCAGACCAGCCACCCGAAGACTGAATGTTATAAGTATCGACATCTGGCCAGGGTGTCTGGAGTGATGTCACAAATGAGTGTCAGACGAGGGCATAGAAACGATGTGGATTTCCATTCCTGAAAGAAGCCAGGTTGACATGGTTGTGTTACCAACTTTGTAGCACTTTTCTAAAGCTACTGGGAGACAAAATACTTCAAATAAAATTGAATGACATAGATATGCTGATATTTCTATCATCAACATGATCAACTAGCTGATGAAGAATATAAACTGGAAAACAGTGACTTTCTTGGTGTTTTCCTTGATGGTTTATGCGGTGATGTTTTACCCACTTCTTTATCCGTGTGTGCCTTTACAGGCGTGGGTTTGGAGGTATCCAGTCAATTCACCCACAAACCGATTCACCCACAACCGATTCCCCCACAACTTCAGGTCGATTCACCCACAAAAAAAAATCAACTCACCCACAGTCTCAATGTTGGTTTATTCAACAAATTTAATGGATATGGATATGAAGTACATCCAGGATACCTGGTTGGAGAACTCGGTCTCACTCTGGCTGTATGAAACCATCCGTGCGAGCCAGTGGATCGATCTGTTAAATCAACCCAATCAGTGAACGAGCTAAGCTAGCTGATAAGGCCAATCCGCTGCGAGCTAAGTGTGACAGGTGTGAATTTCATTGCGGGCCCAACTAATTAGTATTTAACTTGAAATGTGAAGATATGTTTTATATCCTTGAACCTCTGCCCTTCAGTGAGGCAGAGTTTCTTGCAGATGAGACTGGTATAATTGGCGGGGAAACTGTGAAGAAAAAAAAGAAGAAACTCTACTGTCAGATCCAAGGAAAGATTTTTGGATTATGGGGAGAGTATCGTGATGGAAGTAAGACTGCATCCCAGCTTCTGCGAGCCATCGGAAACCTGTATGGACCAACAGCATGAACTGCTCTTCCTTAATTTTGTTTTTCATAATAGTGTTCTAAATGCTGGAATTTCCATCAAAGTGTGCTTTGATACTATTTTATTTGCTACTGTTACATTGCTCAATTACATGTATGGAGCTGAATGTATGAAACATTACTATTTTAAGAAACATAGATTATACAATATAGGTATTATATTTCATGGTCTGTACTAAATGATATATATTGTGCAATATATATATTGTGTATATTTTATTAAAAAACATGTAATATTCAAACTTGATCATTCTGAAAAATAAAAGGTAGTTAACAGACTATAAGCATTGTTTTGCCTCTTATTTGTAATCTACCCATAGATTATTTATACAATGAGTGATTGTTTACTACATGTACACTGTGACACCTGTGGATTAATTCTCAGTTCTTGGCTAAAATTCTATTGTTTATTAATTTTCCATAACACTTTTCCAGACTATCGCCCTCCAAAAAGCAGCCAAATAATTGCCCAATATATGTAATATACCCATGTCCTGAAATTTAGATAAATAATATATAGCCATCGTGAGGGCTATATATTATTCAGCTACCTGAAATTTAGTCATTATGTATGATGACTATAGCAACACTGAGACTGTGGGTGAATTGACCTGGTTGTGGGTGAGTTGACTTTTTTGTGGGTGAACCGACCTGAAGTTGTGGGTGAATCGGTTTGTGGGTGAATTGACTGAATCGGTTTGGACCCCCGTTTTGTCCCGATCCGTCGAATGTTTTCTGTGCACTTTGACTTCAAGTTTGACTTCCGCTTTCACATGTCCTGCAAATCTGCCCTTCAGTTATACGTAACTCAACGTATTTGAATAATAAATTCTCCAAGTTCTTCTTTTTCCCTGCCTCTGATTGTATTTAAACAAACTTGACATTTTTATTCCCACAGCAAATGCACACATTCTTTTCCCGAACTTTCAGCGGAGTTGCCATCTCTGATCTCCGCCATGCTGGTTCTGTCAGAAATCCCCGAAACCACGGTCCCGTGACGTAAGCATGGCCTCGTTCTCGATCTCAAAATCTGCCGTCAAACACGTACCTTAGATTAGCCAGACATTGGCCCTCCGAAGCAGGGCCCAATGCTATAGGCTAAAGACCAACCCCATTCTGCGCATGTCCCTGTAAACTATGGCGAAAGAAAGCCAACGGCAAAATGACAAAATCCGTGTTTGATGGCAGATTCCATCTAATTAAAGGAGTCATTAGGTGGTTGTCATAGTCCTGGAGATGCCAAATCATATTATTTATTCGACAAAATGCTTTTTGTGCGTCTGTCTCAATTCCCCACGCCGTGTGCAGTTAAAGATCTCGAGCGGCTGACGTCTTATTTATTTTTTTCCTTTTCGGTCTGTATATGTGATTCGGGCTAAAGGGGTCAGCAACAACAACCAAAAATAAAAAAATAGACTCCTTAGCTAGGGAGTTCATTGAGATTCAATATGACGGCGTTTTAGCCGGCGAAAATGTCAATATGTTGAAGAAAACTGTCACTTTCATTTTAACAAAGTTTGCATGGTTTAGACTTGTTCAGTTTATTCTTACTGTTAAAATAAAAATTTGGAAACAAATAAATTATTCTCTATCTCTTGTTGTGCTGTGTTTGTTGTACTGCTATTAAAAATTTGTTTTGGACTAGCGCATGATGCGGTAATCCGTTCCTCACGGTACCGCGAACCGGAAAAGATGGGGGTTTCCTCTTGGCCTAAAACACCGGCCTTTGAGCCTCGATTTCATTGAATTACGTGTCATTTTCTAGGGAATCCCCTATACTATGGCGGGAATCTCCGCGATGACGTAATTTTTTCCACACGGGCCGTAGCGGAGTGTTCAAAGGCGGATCTTCTTGATAAGTGGGCCGTTTCCCGACTCGCAAGGTAATATTTCGCTAATCGGGATATATATTCTTAAAGTCCGAAGGTTGAACTTGTCATCTGTCTTGATTTGGGCTGATATTTCCGACGAAGGCCATTGTTAAAAATTCATTTTCTGAAGCGATACTTTCTCTCCCCGCTTCAAAACGATATATTCAAGATGGCGACTACCAACGCCAGCCGACATGTGCGTGACCTCATTACGGTCTCGGCTCAAACTGGAAAACTACAGTGAATCATTCACGATCATTACGTTCGTTGATGTTCCTTGGATATTTAAATAATTTTCACTTCAGTAATTTGCTCTGGTTTCAAAAATAATGGAGAGAAATGACGATCATCTCTATGTAAAAATACGAGGGAAGCAAATCGTCAGACAGAACAGCCATCAGCCAGGCTATCCCTCTATATGGAACATATGCGCCTTCTACAAATGGCAATTACGTGAAACACTGCCACTCCCCCCAGATTTGTACACATTTTAAAAAGACATTAAACTTATGGAGATTATTTAATTATAGGAAATGGGAGCAATTAGTTCGAAGTAATACAGGTTCTGACTGAAAATAATATTACAAATATTATTTGGAATATAGTGTAGGCCTAATTACTATTGAATAACAATTGAATAATATATTTTCAATAAAATAAAATTGTGCATTACATGAATACAAAACAAATTAATTTTTTATTCTTTTTTTTTGCCAACACAGATACTTATATCAACGTCATGGTGTATTTGATGTATTTAACCATCTCGGGTGGATGGTCAAGACAAGTGATCCGAGATCTTGCCTATATGGACACACAGTGGATGGTAAGTATCAAAATATGTGGAGATCATTCCACATGTAAACTTAAACAGCAATGAAGTAAATTAATATGTTATGTTGAAAACAAATCTTAATTAAATGTACTGCCTGGTATATCTATTCTCTGACATTGATTTTATTCTGACAAAATAAATTTTCAGTTATGGTCAATATTAAGTTGTGTGTGATTTCTTTATGCTGTATTACCGTGGATATGGAGATAGGTTATACAATTGGAAATAAACCAATTTCCTGGATAATAGAGTTTACAATTGAATGTGAATCAAATGTATTTTCCCTCTACATCTATTGATATCAAATAACTGTGTTGATGTTGTATTAATCGGTTTCAGGGGGAGGATGTAATTGTTCTTCAAACACATCAATAACAAAACACATTCATTTTATTTTGCTTTATATTTATTGTAGATTCATCAATAATTGAAAAGGTCCCATCGTTCGCCTTTTTTCATCTGGTGCTCAAATATATTGACGCTGATCCAAGCTTGTCGTACAAGCACTGCCTACCTCAAGTTTTCTCTCGACTTGGTGTTCAGCATCCGGATATATCTACTTTTGTCAAATAAAATGTGGCTTAATCATGTACATGTAGTTTTATAATTTATTGCCAAATTTGGCATTACTTTAATAACTCACTCAGTCAATTTATCATGCAGATCTATGCTTAGTCAGGCTAACCATCAGTCCATGTATGATGGGGATTACTCAAGTATTAAGTATACCACAGGTGCGTGTGCATATGTGGATGGTTTTCGTACAGTGTACATTGTCATTTAACTTGGTCAGCATGTCAGTACTTCTTCCATCATTTTCACATTCTAATCGAAAAATTCATATTTTTTGCCTACATAATACTTGAATTCTCCATTAATATGTTTTACTGTTTCTTACAACCACTGTGGCTGTACTCTGCTCTTCAAGGGCTTCAATTTGATACCCAACATGACTAAGTTCAAAGAGAATGATTGGCGGCCATTTTGTATGGCGGCCATCTTGAAAATTGCTCCTAGTGTAGAGTAATCTCCCCCTTTCCTACGTTTTCGGAGTTACTTAACTACAAACTACACAAACAAACTTCAATTCACACTGAAATGCTGTGAATATGTTTTATTAAGTTTTCTGGATATTTCTTAGAAAGATGAGCCAATTTTGTCTTATTAATTATGCAAATTTATGCAAATTATTGAGTTTTATATGCGAGTATAGCAGTCGTGAATAATATAGATTATTTGTCTTTATTGCCTGGAGATGTGGTCAAAATTTCATCACTCTACTGTCAGCGGTTTGAAATTTAAAATAGATTATGATAAATATTGACTGAAAAACACCCTCAAAAGGGTACCATTTGCTAGTAATTACGTAATGTTATATATATAGGCCAGAAGGGCATGGAAGGTCAAGTTTCCGAAACTTCAGTCAGTCTGAGAATGAGTTGTAATGGTCCAATTTTCGTAATTTTTGTAGCAAAATATTCCTTGTCTGAACCAGATCTCAGAATTCCTAGTCTGTATGTGGTTAATGAAAATTGAAATTTTCACTGAACTCCCTATCAGTGGCTATTTATTCACTCTCAGTGGAACTCAGAAACCTGAAATAATTGTCAAGTTTATGAGAAGTACCTGAACTCTGATGCCTGCAATAATAATACAATATCTGGTGCAGAAGATTCGTTTGACCCTGGCTAACGTCTGACATAAGCTCCAGGGTCATCCTGAATTTATATGCCTGACATGGGGGGTGGGGACAGATTTTGTAATATTATTTGCATTGTCCTCCTTTCGAATTGGCATTTTTTGGCATCTATTTGTAGAGGAAACATTCCTGGTTAATATATAACTAAATTCGATAGTTTCACGCTTCTGATTTTTAGCAAAATCAAATTTAATTCACAAAATTGCCGAAAATTAGCGTTTTTAATAGTATCGTATCGCAAAAATGACAATAATTCAATGGAAGGACCAACACGCTAGGAACAGGTTTCCGAATATGTAGGAATATATGGGTCATCCATTCAAGAACTAATCATAGCGTTTGTTATGGTATCTTTACAAATCCGGACCTGATCGCCAAGTCAAGATGTGTGCTTTAGCTAGCCGAAAACTGTTGTATTTTCATGGGGGTACATGTAGCAAAAACCGCATAGCGCGCAAAGTATTTGATGAAAACGCGTGAAATTTTTCAAGCTTCCGGGCAATTGAATCATGCAAGCCCATGTCTGATATCAGACTGATTGGATGAAATAAGCCCACCTAATACATCAACATGTTCTGAACGCATTTGACCAAACTGTGTTGGAAAATGGACTCTAGGTAAGGTATACACCGCTAAATTGGGTATCGTAGCTCAACTTATCTATTGTTTGGTGGGAATTCGCAAGATTCCATTCAATGTGGGGGTTGAGGTCGGGTGGAATCGTTTTATTAAGGGGAGGGGGTATATTTGTTGTGTGGTTTTACTGATTAAAATCGGCTATTCGTGACATTTATCAGCCGTTTACCGTCTCAATTCTGTACGACCAAGATATATTTTCAAGTTACACTGAATGGATTGATTTTTTTTGTATTTTGTGGATTTACATCATCTGGTGCCTTGCTGAAATGCTAAAATGGTCGAAAATGCTGACTTCTGGTGAGAACGTGTGATCATTGTATTGTCCATATTTGTCTCAAAATGAACTGGCCGATATCAGCACTAATCCAATCAGTCTCACGGTATAACAGAATGATCAGAGACCCGGCTGAGGATGCTTAAGTTGTCAGATACAGACATTACAGACTAGTTTTAACTGGATTATCCTCCATCTTTGGATTTTTTTACCTGCATCAGTGGCTATTTATTCACTCTCAGTGGAACTCAGAAACCTGAAATAATTGTCAAGTTTATGAGAAGTAACTGAACTCTGATGCCTGCAATAATAATACAATATCTGGTACAGAAAGATTCGTTTGACCCTGGCTAACGTCTGACATAAACCGGAAGGGTCATCCTGAATTTACATGCCTGACATGGGGGGTGGGGACAGATTTTGTAATATTATTTGCATTGTC
>JAVTVY010027801.1:0-10892 GCA_036873755.1 Hanleya hanleyi
ACCGATTGAGTTTCTATTAACGGAAGTTACGTAATTTTAGAAAATTGGGCTTCACAATTCTTTTAAAATACAGTAGATTTACGTCTCCGAAGAAAAGTTCTAGTAGACATTTATATTTGCCTAACTCTAGTCATTAGCCTAACTCTGACGACTGTGGTTTGATGTTCACAGGGTCTATAATCACAGGTGTCTGCTCTGACATTCAATAGGCAACCGTCCTCCATAAAAAGTTCCTTGTCACTAATGTGGATTTTTTTCATATTACGCTGTAAGCTAACTTGTACCGAACAATCATCAGTTTTCAATGATGTCGACGGTCTTTTCCAATTCGTTTCCCCAATCAGTGTTTTCACCCAGTCATTGTTGGGAGTTTAGCGTATCCCAGTTTCATATTGGCTGTGGATTTTCGTTCGAACACCGTTAAGGTCGAAAACGCATGGCTTACAAACGGACACTATAGCCCCTGAGTAGGTGGAATAACACTCAAGTTAAGAAATATTGCGCCGGAGAACCTTAGCTCCGGTGTAAATTCACAGTTAAATGTACTGGCAGAAAAGGTGCCAGTACAATGAACGGTAAAATTACGTTACACCGTATTCTACAATTACCGCTTTTTAACAGGATTTGAGCTATACAATGTTGCACCGTGTTTTATAATTACCGTTTATTGACAGGCATTCAACTGTATATTGGGTTGCACTGTAATGTACAATTACCGTCTTTTTAACAGCCTTCAGCAACGTAGGTCACTGGAAGGCTCAAATGGTCATTGCTTTTTTGCGTATTTCAGCTCTTCGTGTTTACAAATGCGGTCACCACAAGCTTTGTAAATACTCACGAAGGAATCTGCGAAATTATTACACGAATAGTAGGACACAACTAAAGTCAGATAAAACTAAAACCAAACCGTGCTATAGACCGAAAATTAAAGTTAGCCGCCTGTCCCTCTCAGTGCGTGTTCTGATAATGCCCTGAATGTTGTATCGTACAACGCAGGTGTTGGATTTTTCCTGCAAATTGGCGTTTCGTGTGCAAAGATAGCAATCTCCTTTCAGAGAGAACATGATTTTTTGTTGTGACGTGTGTGCTCAGTTTACCATTCCAGTTCATGTCAACTGAAATATCACAGTTCAATTTACAGATTAATATGTTTACGATTAAATGTACTGTAAACACCATCATACATTACTGTGAAATAACGGTAATTTATAACAGTGCACGTGAGAACGTAGTATAGAACAAGGCTACACCGGAGCTACAGAGAACCTGTACCTTATACGATCGTATTTTGTCACAAACGTGTTACGTTTTTCACTATGTTGAACATTGTAGCAACTAATAATGACACAATTGTCATCAGTGACACAATTGTCATCAGTGACACAATTGTCATTAGTAGTTGCTACAGAGCACAGAATAAAAAAACAAGCTACATAATTAAATACCGGTACGCATTTCACTTTTTTCTCCCAACATTGTTTACAGAATTTCGATTTTTTTTTTTGGTCATAGCCTGAAGAATTTTTTTTTTACTCTTGTAATTAAACTGAGCTAATTCGATTCAGTCTCTTCGGCCCGTCCCTATAATCTGTCGAGATAACGGACTTCAGGCACGGTATACGGTGATCGACCTGAGTTAACAGCCTTCCCTTCCCAGCCGAGCAGAACAAACTGATTTTTTTTCTCCATAACCGGTCTGCACCGGCGGTTTAATTGGCGGCAAATCTTCCATTCCATGCCCATAATTGACCTGATATGAGCGTATATTCGTCTTGGTACATCGTCCACCTATACCCCTGGACAAAGGACCTTGTACGTTAACCCTACCTGGCCTGAGGCGGGGCGCCTCCCCCCGCCCCCCCTCCCAAACTTTCTGCGGTATCTCCGGAATGACAAGAAATGGAGAGCTGAAACTCCGTGACTTTATAGTTTATCATATTGGGGTCAGTTTGAGGCTATTTGCATAACCCCCCGAACGGAGGATCATGGAAAAATTCAAGATGGCGTCCATGTGGGGTACCAGAAAAGTGATATTTTTGTCAAATTTCTTCAAAATTTCTGCTTTTCCGAGATGAAAAGTGGGCAAAAACTATTTTATTTCTATTATTTTTCATGCAGTTTTTTATTTATTACATAAATAAAAATTTCGGAAAATCTGACCGCAAAATCGACCAAAAAATGCCGCTTTTAAAAATGACTTCACTGTGACGTCATCAAAGCGGCCTTTTTACATCTTGGAGTTTTTGCATTTTCTGGTAGAGCTTGATCCAAGGATATAGTTTGGTAAGTTTCAGCCCCGTAGCTCAAGGTATGATTTTAGATGAAAAATTAAACTTTAAATATGAAATGCGCGTCTAGAATAGCTGAACTATGACATTTTCGTAGACTCTCTCTGAAATATTTGGAGTATGAGTGTATGAGTATGAAATTGACAGTTTTGAGTTGAAAAAGCACGATTTGCCTATCTGTGAACATATGAAAATAAACTTTAACCAGAAAAATATTCACACATAATAATCATCTTTAAAATCCCTAGTTGTCCGTTTATCTTCATATAAAAAAATGAAACTGTATGGGATATTGTTTTGGTCATTTGGTGTTCATTTCAAATACGATAATTGAAGCAATTTTATTTGTAGCTGTATGAACTGGCCGAATGGATAGATGAGTTACTATTTTGATTGGTGGTCTGCTGGTTCGAATCCCAAAATATTCGTCTAAGATCTTTCAATAATTGTATGCATTTCTCGGCTTTGCACCATGATTGCAATATATATGTGAATATTTGTTTCTAGAACGAATGATTCTAAATGGTCTGTATCACACGATATAATAGAGAAGAAAAGCAACTCCGAGTAGAGATAACAATTTCATTCTGTATATTTCGCTAATAGTTATAGCATCTTCAGCAGTGAACAAAGTACAAAGTACTTCTAAAGTACAGAATGAAATTGTCATCCCTACTCCGAGTTGCTTTTCTTCTCTATTATTGGAAAATCAATAGTGATTCCAATGGATTCACACGATATAATATTCAGTAAATATTGCGAAGTTTTCTCTTTCAGTGCTAGCTCTGTCCGGGTGATTAGAGATTTGTACACAACAATGTCTGAACTAATTTATTCATCTTAGCATTAAGTCGTATCAAAAGTGGGCACAGAAAGCTCGTTCTGTTCGGTGAATTCGTACATATATATATATGTCCCTGATGAGGAATATTTATTACCCGTTGGGATATAAGCGATATCAACAATGGTCTTGCCGTTATGTTCTTGTTGTGGCAAGCAGAAGATAAAATGGCCAAATGAGAAAATTATCTGTTGACCAATCATGATGGGTCAATCGACAAACTGCAGTTTGTGGCCATATAGCAGATCCATTTTAATCCATACCGACAACAATTCTACCAGTGGCGCCTGTGCAGCTGGTGATCATCATAAACCCAGAAGGGCTGTTCGATCAAATGAAACTGGTCGCGCAACATATACTGTGGGCACTGTGAGCTAAAATCACATTCATTCGGAACTTTAAACATTGCTGATAACCCTTAATCCCCACATTGTGCGTAGTTGTCAAGCATACGACATATAGTCTGATCGTCACATACCGCATATATGGGACGGTATATTTACAGTACATTTATTTTACACGCCAAAAACAAGAGACCCTGAGAAAGTCGTCGAAACTCGCAGACACTCAATTCAGTGAGTGAAGAATAAAATCTATTCATTTCATTTCCGTATTCGACTTGTTATTCCATGCAATTAACGGCGTTAACGTAAAAGGGACGGCACGAAGATATCTTGTAACAGCATCAATTTAGTCAAAAAAGGTGTAAAACAACGAGTAAAATATGCTTGGCCTAAGAAACCGTTTTCGCGGCGGTCAACCAGAATCTATTCAATTCCACTGGAGTCACGTGATCCGTTGTGAATGGACTGTTCACCGGGGTCGTTTGTCCATCTTATCGCGTACCAGGTCCTTTGGTTGAGCATTCCAGAGGGCCTTCTCCAGTTGGCATCGAATTTTCACGTGTCTGAGTTCTCCAAGCATTATCCAAAAACAATATCGTTACATATGTATGGACCATTCCTGATTTTCATCTACGCTGTGTCAGTTATGATGGCAGTCCATCATATAATCCGTAAAATTTGAACCCATATTAATCTCTATCGCTTGAATTTTCAGCGAAATGGGAGCTGCTGTCATATTGAGTTTCATGCTGAGCGCTATAATAACCCGCTCTCGATGGAAGAATTGGATGGCAAATCCCAACTTTGAGCTCGAATTTATCAAAGATGGGACACGAAATCGCCAAACAGTTTTCACTATAATCAAAAGCAACATATTTTCTACAAATATCAATACTTTTCTCCACCTTTTCAGACCCTGTTTGGGTGTGCCATATAATTTTTCTCACTTTTGACCTGATTTGACCCCAATAGGGGCCCCCAAAAATGATCTTAAATTTAAAAAATCAGAGTCCTACTTTGATCTCTAACATACAATGAACTAATCTAGCGTGTGTACCCATTTGTAAAAAAATGCCATCGAAACCTTTTAAAGCGCGTTTGATGTCCTTGGTCGTCTATAGCCTTTTCCGGAAAGTTTATGAACTCCCCTTGAATAACTGCCACTCTTTAAGGTTAGAGGTATGGATAGCTGTTTCTGGGAGTAGTTGCCTCGGTTTCAGTCTTATCAAAGGCACCCGCAATTATTTTGAATAATATTTCGATAAACTGTTCCAAAATATTTGTTTGAAAACTAATCTGTTCATATTTTCCATACATGAACCAATGGATGCTGTATGCGTGTACATTAGAAAGTTAATCGTCTAGGAAAATAGAACATTCAATTACTATAGACAATTGTGAAGGCCTTTGGTACTTACAGGAAGTTCTCTGCATCAACACGCCCCTAGTAGAACAAGGGAGATAAAACCCTTTCCGACTTGGGCTATACCAATTGCTGAGCATTGAGAGCAATAACGATGGAATCCGCGAGTTGTTTCTTCAACTTCCGCTTTCATATCCAGTTTTATAGTTTAGTGATAATTAGGCAAAGCATAATATTATAAGATGATGACGTCCGTATTTTGACCGGGTCTATACATATGGTGACCAGACACTTAGATAAACGTAGATGTCTCCAATTTTAAGAAAGTTCAGTGCGCGAGTGCTTTTGTGCTACTGATTTAATCTGAGATTACAAAAAATGATAATAATAAAAATAAAGTGATCCGTCCCTGATCATGCTTTTCTAAAAAAAAAAACAATGACGAGAAATACCCACCAATTTAATTCGGCGGGTCTTACACATCTATTGATATGTGGTAAATATCCAAGGCAAGTTTAACATTTGCTTCTTATCGCTTTATGTCTTCCTCATATAAAATTCATGCAAATTCAGTTATTCGAAGCGATAGCTGATTGACGAAGCGATGTTAAACCATAATCACTCATGATTCACTTGAATCGGGCTTTGGAACAACGTCACAGAGAACCAGGAATATTGGTAAAACGAGACGTCACTTACCGTTCACGAAACTTCCTACAGTGTTTCCGGGGATTCCAAGGAATATGGCCGCAAAGTGTATAAATTCCAGAATCATCACCGTGCTATATCGGAGATAGAATTCACCGACTGACATTCTATATGGGAATTACAGATTCACTTTTGTCTTCATATGCATGTCTCGGCGAATAGATTATGATGGTGATATTCTTTACCAATCGTTGAGAATTAAGAGCGAAGACGATAGCATCCGCGAATTATCTCTTATATTTTTGCATCCAGATGAAGTTCACAGCTTTATAGTTTAATTATAAGTAAACAAAGCATCAGTTCTGGTCAAGATGACGACGTCCAGATATTGACCTGGTCTATAAATATGGCGACCGGACACTTGAACAAACACAGATGTCTGCAATTTTCAAGTATCGTATTGGCTAACATCTTACTGGTATTGGATATCAGCAAATAAGAGTACTGTATGACGGACCATGAATGCATTGACAAAGCTCATGCTGTATCTACGCCGACATCATCTGCCAGAAGTGCACTAAGCTTTCTGACTATTGATTTGCATCTTCTCTTTGTATTAGATTTGCTTAACAGACTTTGAAAAGTGAAAGAAGGTTCGATAACACCTGCCGAGACAGAGGCTTATCAGCCGAGTAAATCTCACGGTGAAAGGATATCACTTCATATTAGCTTTCTGGACTACCCAAAGAAGAATAATTATGTTGCTATATACCATGAAACCGGACTGTAATTACCGTGTTACGAAACATAAAACAAACTTTCCGTGTAGTAACTGCATGAAGATTTACATGTATTGATAACAAACACCGAAAAGCCATTATGGAAACACGCACCGGTAGAAGTCATACAAAAAAAGCCAGTAATTAGAGAGGTAAACCAATAGAGACATCGCCTGGCGATATTCCAAGGAAAGGAATAAATTGAACGTAAAGTCTGTTCAGCTAGTTAGTCTTCTGGCGATTGAAAAAATATATATGTATAAATTTTCGTTTTTACAGCTGAAATCTAACACATGACTACCGGTACCATTTCATATCACGTTTCAAAGAACTAACCATGGTTTAATTGGACAGGGTGACGTCATAATGTGGTGGCGTTCTCGCGAACAATTGTCAATGGGGCCGAAAAATTAATATCATGCATGCGTTCATTGGGCGTGTCGCTTTATCCCATGCGCAGTCAACTCGCTGAATGTTAAACCGTACACACCTTTATGACCATATATGGCCTTACTGATCTTTGTCCGAGAGAATACGAATATAGTATGACGTCACCCTATGCATCTGGACAATGGTACCCCAATCAACTATTATGAAGTTTTTAAAGAACTAGAAAAAATGTTTCTGTTATGAATATCTCGGATTAGTCGTAGTCATTTTGAAATTTCAATTTGAAATTTATGAGAAGGTAACTGGTATGCATTGCCAAGCTCCACAGTAGACAACTAATTAATAGACAGTCTATAACATCGAATTGACGCAAGCAGAATTTTGAAATAAAGTCAGATTTCACCTTCATGATTGTGTGAGAATTAGTAGAATTCATTCATTTGTTATCAATCGCGAATTTTGAGGCACAGATGCAAGATTCAACATTTCGATAGTCACATAAACTGTCACAGTATTTTTTGAGTAACGCATATCCGAATGGGCGATATTAGATATAGTTCTACCACTTCACGATGTAAAAATATGGAATAGTAGCCAGGGAATAACAAAGAAGCGGATCGGATTTGTGGGAGTAAAAATGTGTTGATATCAATTTTACTGATCAGCTCTACCGACTTTTATTTTTTACCATGAGAACTGACAGTAGTATATAGCGAGTAAATTGATGAGATAGCGCCTCACTGCGCATGCGCAGAACCTTGTGTGACGTCATAAGTGTGTTTGTGCGCATGCGTGATGTGTGGGAGGTGGGTACAAGATGGCCGCCAGTGTCATGTGTGGGAGGTGGGTACAAGATGGCCGCGAGTGTGAGTGAGTGCAAGATGTGGGGGTGGGTACAAGATGGCCGCGAGTGTCATGATGTGGGAGGTGGGTACAAGATGGCCGCGAGTGTGAGTGAGATGTGGGAGGTGGGTACAAGATGGCCGCCAGTGTGAGTGACATGTGGGAGGTGGGTACAAGATGGCCGCCAGTGAGTGGAAGATGTGGGAGGTGGGTACAAGATGGCCGCCAGTGTGAGTGAGATGTGGGAGGTGGGTACAAGATGGCCGCGAGTAGTTTGTTAAATCTGTGAGAGCTGTTCATCACTCACTGTGAGTCTGTTTATGTGCATGTTATGACAGTGATCATTGTAACCAACAGTGAATTACTGTCTCCCATGTTTGTTAAATCTGTGAGAGCTGTTCATCATGTGTGGGAGGTGGGTACAAGATGGCCGCGAGTGTGAGTGAGTGCAAGATGTGGGAGGTGGGTACAAGATGGCCGCGAGTGTCATGATGTGGGAGGTGGGTACAAGATGGCCGCGAGTGTGAGTGAGTGTGGGAGGTGGGTACAAGATGGCCGCCAGTGTGAGTGCAAGATGTGGGAGGTGGGTACAAGATGGCCGCGAGTGTCATGATGTGGGAGGTGGGTACAAGATGGCCGCGAGTGTGATGAATAGTAAAATGAATTTTCTGTGTCGCATGCATATCTATCGCACAACTAAAACTATTTACAACTGTCCAGCATTATTGGGACAGCCAAATCTCTAGTTTTTATTACCGACATTGATTATCGCATGCGTGATGTGTGGGAGGTGGGTACAAGATGGCCGCCAGTGTCATGTGTGGGAGGTGGGTACAAGATGGCCGCGAGTGTGAGTGAGTGCAAGATGTGGGAGGTGGGTACAAGATGGCCGCGAGTAGTAAAATGTATAAAAGGAGTCGATTTTTAGGGAAAGGGTGTATTCAATCTGACTTACCTGACCTGACTTGATCAGCCAGCCAGCCAGCCAGCCCTCCTACCTGCCTAGCCGCTTGTATGAGACGAAAAGCATGAGACGTGGAGAAGAGTTTCCCTTTGACCCAGCAGTACCTCCTGTTGAAGTCTTGCCTGAAGATGAGCGTGTCAGGGACATTTATCAACGTCACTGGGCTACCATACGCCATTGTTATCACCGTGACCGTCGTCTATTGGACTTGTATAATTTTCGGTTGGAGGACCTCACGTATCTTCCTACTTACGCCGAGAACATTTTCCAAGATCAGCGTACTGCCTTCAAATTGAATGTGACATTTGGGTATATCTTACGGCACAAAAAGACGGACCAGCTGCGGTATTTCTATCCGAGTAATAATTCGTATGTGTTTGACCAGCCATTCACCATCACGGATGCGATTTCTCTGGAGCCACTCATCGACCAATTGACTACGTTGGATCCATTGGAATGGGCTCGGTTGCAACGCCCCAATACCCAATGGTTGGTGCAAATGGTGACTAACGTCACATTTTTCGTCACGAAAATGAGAGATCATCCTATCGGTGCTCCTGTACTACTGCCTCCGTGGTTGCTTCATCGACACGGCCTATATGCATTAACAGTAGGGGCGAAGGGGCCCTACAAAGACCGGAAATGTCTGTTTCGGTGTTTGGCCGTGCATGTGGACGAGTGTGACCCCCGGTGTTGTGACACAGTGGCCGATGGCTATTGGGAAGAATATTTAGAGCAGCAAGACATGGATAAGCGGCACTTTCGAGGTGTCCCCTTCAAGCATTTGAATGACGTGGAGTCCCTGTTTCATATTAATATCTTTGTCTATCGATTACGACGGGAGGATGACGATACATTTGTGGCTGAATTGGTTCGGCGATCCACAGAACGGTATGCTGCTACGATGAAAGTGAATGTGTTCGACGACAATGGCGTGAGTCATTTTTCGCTGATCTCCAATATGAGCCAGTACGCTCAGTCTTTCAGTTGTGCCCAATGCCATCGGGTGTTTCATCACTCCTCCGAATTACATCGCCACGAGAAAATCTGTGACAACAGTGTCAAGCGAGTATATCCGGGTGGCGTGTATCATAATACGCCTACTATTTTCCAGGAACTGGCCGATGAGGGTATCATCATACCGGAAGAGGACCGTTATTTTCCCTACCGGGCGTGTTACGATTTCGAGGCCCTGTTGGAGCCCATGGACATGTTTTCAGCCAAAACGCAGTGGACGCAGCGCCATATTCCTCTGAGTGTCAGTATTTCCAGCAACGTACCTGGCTATGACGCTGCTCCGGTGTGTTTCGTGTCCACGGGTGACTCCCATGAGTTGATTACCCGCATGATGGAGTATTTAGAGCAAGTGAGTGCGGCTAGTACGGAATTGTTGGTGGCCAAGTTCCATGACGTACTGGACCAACTGGACGACCGCATTCCTGTACCCGGTGTAGCGTTCAGCGATGATGAAGAGTCCGAGTCCGAGTCCGAGTCCGAGTCCGAGTCCCTGCAGTCGCAGCCTCTGCAGTCGCAGGATGTACCCCTACCGAAACCGTATGCGGAAAAACTGAAAGCCCGCTTCCTACAATACCTAGGTCAGTTACCGGTGCTCGGCTTCAACTCGGGCCGTTACGATCTGAACATGGTGAAGGAATTTCTCTACCCTTACTTGGCCCAGGCGAATACCCTCAAGTCGGTGATCAAGAAGATCAACAACCACATGGCCCTCACTACCACGTCACTGCATTTCCTCGATGTGCGAAATTACCTGGCACCCAATTGTAGTTATGATGCGTGGGTCAAGGCCTATAACTGTGCACAAACCAAAGGGAGGTTCCCTTACACGTATATATCATCGCTCGACCGTTTGCAGGAAACACAGTTGCCATCTCGGCACGCCTTCTTTGATGATTTGAAGCAAGTGGAATGTCCGGAAGACACGTACCGTGAACTACAGCAGGTATGGAACGATGAACATATGCAGACCTTGGAAGATTTCCTCATATGGTACAACAACCTAGATATGGTTCCTTTCCTGGAGGCGGCCGAGAAAATGGTGCAACTTTTTCAACGCCAAATGCACGTGGACATCTTTAAAGAGTGCTTAAGTTTACCGGGGCTGGCCCTTCGCCATTTGTTTCAAGAGTGTTCCACTTACTTCTCGCTGGTACAACAGAAAGATGCGGACATGCATAATTGTCTAAAAGATAACATTGTGGGCGGGCCCAGTCTTATTTTTTCACCGCTACCACGAGAAGGATGTCACTACTCTCCCCAGTGGAAAACCCGTTGCCAAAATCATTGGATTCGATGCCAATGCTCTGTACCTGTGGTCGTTGGCCCAACCTATGCCCAGTCGTCATTATACACGTTGGTTGGCGGAAGGACGTCATTTTACACCCCAACGGTTGCCTCACAAACATCTTGCCGAC
>JAVTVY010027802.1:0-11288 GCA_036873755.1 Hanleya hanleyi
TGAAACTTTGTTATTGTCATTTCTCAGGAAGTAGTGCATGGATCTTTCTCAAATTTGGTACACATGCAGGTTCCCCTTAGGGTCTGGTTGTGCATGATACCTTTTCCGGTCCGAATCGAAAATCCAATATGGCCACCAGGCGGCCATCTTAGATTTCCCCATGAAAATTTGTTATCGTGATTTCTCAGGAAGTACTGCATGGATCTTTGTCAAATTTGGTACACAGCGCAGGTTCCCCTTGCGGTCCAGTTGTGCAAGATACCTTTTCTGGTCCGATTCCAAAATCCAATATGTCCATCAGGCGGCCATCTTGGATTTCCCCATGAAACTTTGTTATTGCGATTTCTCAGGAACTGCTGCATGGATCTTTGTAAAATTTGGTACACAGGTTCCCCTTGTGGTCTAGTTGTGCAAGATAACTTTTTCTTTCTGATTCGAAAATCCAATA
The DNA here is from genome assembly GCA_036873755.1 of Hanleya hanleyi. Classification (NCBI taxonomy): domain Eukaryota; kingdom Metazoa; phylum Mollusca; class Polyplacophora; order Lepidopleurida; family Hanleyidae; genus Hanleya; species Hanleya hanleyi. The sequence continues at coordinate 449 of JAVTVY010027802.1, forward strand.
TGACCACCAGGCGGCCATCTTGGATCTCCTCATCAGGCCTCGAAAATTGGTTCGTTGACGTAACCGAAAAATTGGTTACGGTAAATTTGGCTCGCGTAGCCTATTGTTCGGTTACGATGTTAATTCTTACGTAACCAATTGGTTTCGCAAAATGGTTACGTAATTACAACAGTGTACCGTCAACGAGTGGAAAAAAAGACTGTCCACAGCACGTGGGCAGCGACTGAACAGACAGATGAGTTAACATACGGGAACACGTAAATCGCTTCCACCATTCATGGTTGGCTATTGTGACTGGCTGTATAATTCATTCGCCATTTCCTTGTGATTCCATTAAAATCCTGATTGAAAAGAGAAGTTGAACACGCCGCCTGCAAATTTAGAGATGGCGGAAGTGACAATGAGTGTTAACCGCAAGCTCCGCGCTCCGAGATAATTCCTCCATGAGGAGCTCCGCATGCCACCTCTGCTGCTAGCTCTGTAAAGAGCGCCCCACAGAGCAACAACCTTGGAGCGAGGAGGCTTGCGGGTAACCCTTTAGACTCGTTCAAGTTTGATACAGCTGTTTCCTGGCCGCTATTGGTTTATTACATAATAGTATGCCGGCCCTGAACCCAGGATAGACAAAACATGCAGGCTGTGCAAGCTGACAGACAGACGCCTGCCACGTGGTTGTCTACAAATTCAATACAGACAGGGCCGAGTTTGTGACTTAGTTTCGCTTTTAAAACATGTTGAAAGACACACGTCATGTGGTTAAAGTTTGCACAGTGGACAGACAGAGAAGAGGTTGGGACTTTTGTTACCAGAACATATGTCCAAGAAGCGCATTCACGTAACCGATTTTTCGTTCTGGCCATTTCGGATTTGCGTAAACGACACGCGAACGATCGTTTCGTTCGCGCCAAATTTCGAGGCCTGCTCATGCAACATTGTTATCGTGATTTCTCAGGAAGTACTGCATAGAACTTTCTCAAATTTGGTACATAGGTTCCCCTTGGGGTCTAGTTGTGCAAAATACCCTTTTCGATCCGATTCAAAAATCCAATATGGCCACCAGGTGCCCATCTTGGATTTCCCCATGAAACTTTATCGTGATTCCTCAAGAAGTGCTGCATGGATCTTCCTCAAATTTGATACACAGGTTCCCCTTGCGGTCCAGTTGTGCAAGATACCTTTTCTGGTCCGATTCCAAAATCCCGTATGTCCATCAGGCGGCCATCTTGGATTTCCCCATGAAACTTTGTTATTGCAATTTCTCAGGAACTGCTGCATGGATCTTTGTAAAATTTGGTACATAGGTTCCCCTTGTGGTCTAGTTGTGCAAGATAACTTTTTCTTTCTGATTCGAAAATCCAATATGACCACCAGGCGGCCATCTTGGATCTCCTCATGCGACATTGTTATCGTGATTTCTCAGGAAGTACTGCATAGAACTTTCTCAAATTTGGTACATAGGTTCCCCTTGGGGTCTAGTTGTGCAAAATACCCTTTTCGATCCGATTCAAAAATCCAATATGGCCACCAGGTGCCCATCTTGGATTTCCCCATGAAACTTTATCGTGATTCCTCAAGAAGTACTGCATCCATGGATCTTCCTCAAATTTGATACACAGGTTCCCCTTGTGGTCCAGTTGTGCAAGATACCTTTTTTTGGTCTGATTCGGAAATCCAATATGGTCACCAGGTGGCCTTCTTGAATTTCCCCTTGAAACATTGTTATCTTGAATTCTCAGGAACTACTTCATGCATCTTTCTGAAATTTGGTACACCGGTCCCACATGGGGCCTAGTTGTGCAAGAGACCTTTTTTGGTCCGATTTGAAAATCCAAGTTACGCTTCAAATTAATAGGGTATTCCTGAGTTGTGACGTTCCATCACACGAGTCGGCGGATCAAACAGTGGGACATATTCTATATAGTCATACCTTCACCTTCCATATCATGAGGTTCAAATAATTCGGAATTAAAATGTATTTCTTCAAATTTTAAATCATTTTTCTTTAGTCCAGTGAACTGCCCCACTTTTTTGTCTGCCGACGGGTCGGCTACATGAAGGGACGTCACTCTTGTGACACAACGTTACAACTCGACAACTGCAGACTACTCCGTGTTTCGATCCAAGAGAGATAATCAGGATTCAGACACTTTCGAAGTTTCAACATTACTGCGCGGATCCCTTCAGTATTAAGTATTGTACCATCTTACTATTTTCGAGCATGGTATCTTAAAAGAGATATCTCAAACTAGCCCAATAAATGGAAGAGAATTAGCATTCATTCCTAATTATAAAATATTAAGTATGTTCATAGCTTATGCCAAAGGGTCAAAAGAGATTTGTCTTCGCTTCCAGTACCCAATGATGACACGTGCAAAAAAAATACTACAAAACGAAGACGAAGGATCCCCCGGACATTCACTTTCAGACTAACTTTGCTTTTTTCTCGTGTACTATAACAACCAACATAAGTACAGTTTCTAGAAATCTTGAAACTCCTTAAAGGTCAACCCAAACGCTCTGAGGTCAAAAATATAAAAAAATAGTCCTTTCGATTCTGAAAATAATGATATTTTTTTCATAATTTTGTGCAGTCTGGTTGGCGAGATATTGCCGTTTGAAAGGTGAAAATCGCTCTCCTGTCAATTCCAGCTGTGACGTCACGGAGGGAAGCCGTCTTGTATTCTCTATGTTAAAGCCGTATACCACAGTCGTATGTAGCTGCTGATTTCTGGAGATTTTCGGAGTATCGGGCATCATTTTTTAAATATGCCGCGACGTTGTGTAGTGGGAGGTTGCAGTTTTACTACAGATGACGGTGTTAGTATTCATTTGTGGCCCAAAGACGAGAAAATCGCTGCAAATTGGACGAAATTTGTACGCAACACGAGAGTGTGGAAAGAGGGCCCGAGCCAGTACTCGTATAATTTGCTCGGCACATTTTGACAGAAAGACATCATTCGAGGACATCTACAGCGTAGCAGTTGAATTCGGGTACAAACCAAAACTAAAGAGAACAGCTATTCCAACTATCAAACGTAAGAACAATCAGAATGTGACGGCAAAGAAATCGGACAAGGAGAATCTATCACGGACATCGGCTGAAAGAACCTAGCCTGCAAGCGAGGCCTCGGGCAGGGGGACGGCTGTACATGCCCTGCTTGCTCTCGCGTGGCATTTGTTGCTTGAGCACCTACAGGTTAGACTGGATGAGTCTCTATTTCATATATACACGTTTAACCATTTGTTCCAATGTGTCTTAATGTCTGTATTTGTATGTTCAATTTTATTCATTCTATGTATGCGTTTTTAGCCAAATGTTGGCACAAACTTCACGCAAATAAATTATCTAAATTATATACTATTTAATAATAATAATAAAATGATCTTTCATAAATATATATACGTTTGATAAGTAAATAAATAAAAACACCAATTGGAGTGAATGGCTGTAGATACAGAAGTGATAATTATACTTTCATAATCCCTTGACATTTGAGATTGTGGGAATATCATTCGATTTCAATTTAATTGAGGTAATTTGTCGAAAATTGAGCAAATGTGAATGCCGATCCACTCACCACGGCTTACTTTTCGCCATGAATGTCCAAAGTTTTTTTATCAAACTATATAATTCTGAAATTGGTATTTCATGGGGATTATGGGAAAACAAACAAAATTCAAGTCGGACGTACATGTATATCAGTAGAGTTATCAACAGTTTACTGTCCATACTGCCGAATCCCGGAGTTTATCCCTTCGAAAAGGCTGCCTCGGTCAGTAACAACAATAACAACACAGATGTGCTCGTTCGTTACATCACAGAATCGTTCTACATTCAATACAGTTTGAAATATATGGACATTTGGTCTTATAGATGACGATAATAAGGTTTTCAGTCAAGTTGCATACCAATCTGTATTCAACAAACGACCTCTCCGAATCCTGTCGTCGAGTTCCACGTTGTCAGAGTGGTTGTCACTGTCAGAATCGGAGCCGTACGGCTCAAATTGATAGGGCTGAATTCCGCCGTTGGTCTGCAAACAACTGTTAATTTGCCCGTCATCATCCTCCTCTATGTCTATTTCATCTTCTTGGCAAAAAATATTTCCATCTAAGCAGCTGATATCGCTCGAATCGACATCTGAACCGGAGCTCTGACTGCACTCGCTTTCCATGTTATCCGCTGTTTTTTTCTCAGGCAACTTCCCTGCGTGACGTCATCAACCCAGCTGTGAAAGTGTGGAAAAGCCCACTTTGCTCGCATATTACGTGTGTTTCTGATCAGATTAGAATTTTTTCAATATTTTTTTCATACAAAGTGAAGTATGAACTATGATTTTTAAGGATTTTTAGACCAAAAAAAATTCCGTTTGGGTTGACCTTTAAACTTAGAAAGATGATATCTTGGTGTTTTCCAGTGTCCCTTTTTCGATCTTTTTCGCTCAGATTCGAAATTCTGTAAACAAAATCACAAATCAATCGTTTGTTCTTAGTAACAATGGACAAAACGATCCTCTTGTCATTAGCTTACAATTATCGTACAATGGTGGGTGCCAAGATCCTTCAGGATCTCTCGTTTTAATAGTATAATTTTTTTTTGAAAATTTTAGATATTATAATCTTAAAATCCCTCCTGGTGTCTGACCTATCAGGTGCAGAAGATTGGTGATCATCGGATCAGAGCTTATATAGTGACACACCGTTCTGATGCATCTCACCCTTATAAAAAAAAACCACGGTAAAAAGTATGGTAAAAAAACCACGGTTTTTTGGGACAGGTAATTACCATACAAATTACCGTGGTAATTACCATACAAAACCGTGGTAATTACCATACAAAACCGTGGTAATTACCATACAAAACCGTGGTAATTACCATACAAATTACTGTGGTAATTACCATACAAAACTGTGGTAATTACCATACAAATTACCGTGGTAATTACCATATAAAACCGTGGTAATTACCATACAAAACCGTGGTAATTACCATACAAATTACCGTGGTAATTACCATACAAAACCGTGGTAATTACCATGGTAATTACCTGTCCCAAAAAACCGTGGTTTTTTTTACCATACTTTTACCATAGTTTTTAACCGTGTTATTCATCCAATCCTGGGATTCACCGTGGTATTTACCTTACTATTAACCTACAAATTACCATGGTATCTACAAACCATTCACCATAAATTACCAAATTATCATATTCTGCCTCATGCAATTAGCATACAATTTTTTTACCATACTTTTATCATGGCTTTTTAACCGTGGTAATCATCCAATCTTGGGATTCATTGTGATATTTTACCTTACAATTAGTCAACAAATTACCATGGTATCTAAAACACACTCCCCATAAATTAACAAATTATCATATTTTTTCGCCATGCAATTTTCTACAGACAATTGTTCAAAATCGAATATAATGGTCTCTAAAAGAACTGTACATGTATCAGAATGAGTATTGTTAATGGTAAACTTTTAAGAAAATGATGCACTCCCATATTGTATTGAAGGCTTTCTTCTTACCAATTCCAAGCATTGAACTTTTGGAGACGCACCCAGTCAATGCATAGAATGCGTGTAGAGCATCGCATAATTGTCGACCCAATTCAGCAACCATCTTGTGTATGGGAATGACCATTGTTTATTCTTAACCCCATGCAACCACAGGGAACCACGGTTCGTGATAGCTAAGACCGATGAAGTGTGCAGTAGGCTACACAGTACAGCTACGTCCATGTCAGGGGAATGAATCACAAGTCTTTTGTGAACATGTGCTGCATGGTTTGCATGCAACAGTATTCTTGTGTCTGTTTCCTCGTGGTCTGATATCAGTGATACTTAATCCTCACAGCCAAACATTATGACCGTATCTCGGCGCCATTAGGTCAGAAAGGATGGATGTGGGTTGATGTCATCTTTGACAAGTACATCATGCCCAAATCAAGCAAGGCTGAAGAGCGAGCAAAACGGGGAGCATCCACTGCCTTGAAGATAAAAATCAATGGTCCCGCGACACCAATTCCTATAAGCAGTGGCTGAAATACATCGCCAATCAAAAAAACAAGACCAATCTCTGTGCTTTTATGGCAAAGAGTTTGTGTCAGATGACTCAAAACGATCTGCAAATGGGTCAACAAATTGTCAGTGGCGTCGGAAGCGGGGGGGCCGAATATCTTTGGGCCCCCCCCCACTTTTCGGCACTCCTAACTGACCATGTCCCCACATAAAAATTACAGATAGAGTGCCAGGATGTGTAGTGCCAAGTGGTGTGATATAGGTCAGTTTTGTTTGTGTTAAACCAGGAAATCAAATGGAGTTATGCATAACCTTCAATATCGATGCGTGTTTATGCGAAAGAAATGTGAAAATATAACCATAAATCTATATGTATACATTGTGTTCAGATTTATTTCCGGGAAAACGCGTGAAACGTATCTCCGGCAACCTCATAGACCCTGGAGCTTCCGGGGCCTAGGCGGCCCCAGGACCCTCACCTGTCAGGCTGTGAGGATCGCTTATTATGTCTCCCCCAACTGTGTTGGGGGGGAGACATCTAGTGTTTGTGCTGTCTGTCTGTCTGGATGGATGTCTGTCCGTCCCCTTGCCTTTTCTGCAAGATATCTTGAGAACTACTGGATGGAATTTCACCAAACTTGGATGGAAGCTTCATTGGGATAGCCCCCTCATTTAATTAGGTTTTGGTGTGTGTGTGTGCATTCATCCATGTCCGGTGTCCGTCCGTCTGTCCATCTACTTGTACATGTACATACAGGCCTTGTCTGCAAGATATCGAGAGAACCACTGGACGGAATTTCACCAAACTTGGATGGAAGCTTCATTGGGATAGCCCCCTCATTTAATTAGGTTTTGGTGTGTGTACGTGCATTCATCCATGTCCGGTGTCCGTCCGTCTGTCCATCTACTTGTACATGTATATACAGGCCTTGTCTGCAAGATATCTCGAGATATGAACTACTGGACGGAATTTCACCAAACTTGGAGGGAGCTAGGCTGCATTGGGATACCCCCCTCATTACCCCTCAGCCCATAGGGCTGTGGGGTCTTGTCGTTGCCATGTACGTACGTCCGTCCGTCCTAGCGTCCGTCCTAGCGTCCGTCCGTCCTAGCGTCCGTCCGTCAACATTTTCTTGTCCGCTAAATATCTTCAGATCTATGAAGTCGGGCCTGACCAAACTTTGGTGAGAGCTTCCTGAATGTTGACAGATGAAATGATTAGATTTTCAGATGGCTATGATGATGTCATGATTTTTAATTATTATTTTTATTATTTATTGATGGCGTAGCTTTTGCACTGTTATCTATGCCCATCAACATGTTCTTGTCCGCTGAATATCTGCAGATCTATGAAGTCGGGTCTGACCAAACTTTGGTGAGAGCTTCCTGAATGTTGACGGATGAAATGATTAGATTTTCAGATGGCTATGATGATGTCATGATTTTTAAAAAAAAAAATTATTATTTATTGTTGGCTTAGCTTCTGCACTGTTATCTATGCCCATCAACATGTTCTTGTCCGCTGAATGTCTGCAGATCTATCAAGTCGGGCCTGACCAAACTTTGGTGAGAGCTTCCTGAATGTTGACAGATGAAATGATTAGATTTTCAGATGGCTATGATAATTTCATGATTTTTTATTTTTCTAAATTTTTTAATTTATTGATGGCTTAGCTTTTGCACTGTTATCTATGCCCATCGGGAACCCTTGGTTGCATGTTTCGTTGTGAATTTTGAAGGTTCCTGATACAAGAAAGCCTGGTCCATTCATGATTATTATTGAATGAAGGACAACATTTTTCTTAAATTTTGCTATTAAATCATTCTATTCTACATCATATGATTTATTCTCAAACTTTTGCATGAACCATATTTGTGTCCACGCATTTAACTGGTACAACATAATGCTTCAATTTTTGTCACCAAACATGTTACTGTACCTTGGAAATTATGTAAAACGAGTGATTAGGAGAGCCCATTTTTAGCCTGACTGTGTGCAATTTTGAATCAGTTTGCATACCTGGAGCTCCCCCCCCCCCCCAAATAATGATAAGGGTTGGCCTGTGTCAATAAGTGTGTTTACTTGTTATCACACTTGTGCAATGCATAAATTGCCACTGATAAAGCTACACTTCCTTGCATGCTGTAATCCCAGCACATCACTCACGTGAAACCGAAGTCTGTTATATACGGTATCCAAGGATTTTTTGCAGGTTCCGATCCCAAACTCCCAGTTCCTTTTCGTAATTCATTATTGAGGGTCCAATTTTTTTAAGTGAATTTCGGTGCAAAGAGCCTGTGATCAATCACAAAACAGAGGTTTATTAACATGAAATTCAATACCCAGCTATGCAATCGGATCGATATTGAGGCTTCCAGAAGCTTTTTCTAGGAGTATTTCTTTCAGAAATCTTTTCAAATTGAACAAAAACAACACTTTCGCTTTTTGTTTCATTTGAGTTTTGGGTGCCCATATGTTTTCCAAAACTAAACTGGCTCTAGATGCAGCCCTGATCCTACTTGACTAAAAAAAAACAGGCTGAGGGGTCCACGCACCTTTTAGGTGCTTGCCTGCAATTCATGTTTGATTAGGTTTTGGTGTGTGTGCATGTGTTCATCAAGGTCCGGTGCCCGTCTGTCCGTCCATCTACTTGTACATGTATATACAGGCCTTGTCTGCAAGATATCTTGAGAACTACTGGATGGAATTTCACCAAACTTGGATGGAAGCTTCATTGGGATAGCCCCCTCATTTGATCAGGTTTGGGTGCGTGTGTGCATTTATCCATGTCTATCATCCGTCCGTCCATCTAATTGTTCATGTATACACAGACCTTGTCTGCAAGATATCTGGAACACTACTCGACGGAATTTCCCCCAACTTGGATGGAAGCTTCATCGTGATGGCCTCTGGTGAACCAGACTTGGATGGAATCTTTATTGGAATATATGGCCTCCGCATCTTATTATGTTTTGGTGTGCGCGTGTGTTTGGTGTTCATCCATCTGTCTACTTGTACATGTATAGACAAGCCTTGTCTGTAAAATATCTGAAGAACTACTGGATGGAATTTCCCCGAACTTGGATGGAAGCTTCATTGAAATGGCCTTATGATCTATAATTAGGTTTTGGTGTGAGCTAGTGCTTGCGTGGATCCATGCAAAATGTGCTTATCTGTCTGTCCAATTTTTGTTCACTCCATATCTTGGAAACTACTGAAGGCAGATGCATACGGTACAGCATGTATACTATAGGTGTGGCTCTTGTATGTTTTGCATCTTTCCTATAATGTGATCAGTTTCGAAATAGTTGATGCTTCACAATTACATGTATTTCACATTGGTTGGACGCTGTAGATGTCGGCAATCCACTCATTGCAAAAGACTTGTGATTCATTCCCCTGACATGGACGTAGCTGTACTGTGTAGCCTACTGCACACTTCATCGGTCTTAGCTATCACGAACCGTGGTTTCGCACTGGGGTTAAGGATAAACAACGGTACAACCCCATACACAAGGTGGTTGCTGAATTGGGTCCACAACCATGTGATGCTCTCGCATAATTCCATACATTGACTGGGTGCGACTCCAAAAGTTCAATGCTCACACCCTGCATACCAAACGGCTGCTCCAACTTCCGCCGGAGGGTGAACTTCTGCCGGAGGATAAAGGGCGTGAAAAATGGCAGGACAACTTGTTTTTTACGTTGATATGTCAGAACCATACCCTTTCAACAATATCACATCGTTTCAGTCATTAGATGGTACATTTATTTAACTAGCTGACATGTTTTTGAGAACGGGATAATTCTAAATAGACAATTACATCCATTAGAAGCCGAATTTGGAAACCTTTCTTAGAAAACCTACATCAACTATGCATTTTATCTAATTAATCAGGAATATACCTACGATTGTTATGTAAAACGATGTTGCCTTTTAATGGCAAGATGATATTTATATGTGAAAAGGAAGAATTTCGATGCTTTTAAGACGCATGAATATGACCCGTGTGGAAGTGCTGATACAACATACGGCGGAGTGAGATCCTCCGGCGGTATTTGTACCATATACGAACATGCATGAGCTGGAAAAACTAACATTAACCGAAGTAGATTGAACTATTTGAAACTACAAGCTATCAGCCTGCTGTTAAGGAACTATTCTTCATCTATAACTTATTTGGCGGATGATACACAGTCAGGCCTCAATTTAAGGAGTGCTGATGGTAACCTCTCAACAGGTTACCATGAATTCTACACTGGTAACAGGGCAGTTTCTAGAAATGAAAGTCAGGTTCTGATCCCAAACTCCAGAGCTGGGGGTTCGGGTGGCGCTCTTAGCCCCCCGACGGGGTCTGGGGCAGCGCCCCTTCCCGAGAAGCCATTTTAGGAGTTTTAAGGCAAAATGAAGCATTTTTAGAGTGTAAAAACTGACAGAACTAAGGGTGTTGGAAAATATCTTTACTTATTATTTTGAACTTTTTGTGTTACAGTGTGACTCAAGAGAATAAAATAAAATATGGAAAAAAAATGAGTGAGTTCTGTTATGTTATGTTGTTGTTGTTGTTCATCAACCTTTGGCTTTGGTGAAAAATAGGAGGCAATAGATCTTGCGGAATTCACGGCCGTTTTCACAGCTGCATTGTCACTGCATAGCCTGTCCTTCGACGTATATGTTTTCGCCGCCTTATTATGGGATTTACAAGTTGTTGAGGGTCGCCCTCCAGCACGTTTCATCTTTTCAGTCGTAAAATTTCACCTGTCAAACTTTTTTTCCACATGTTGTGAGGGACTACGGCAGACTGTGAAGTCGC
>JAVTVY010027803.1:0-11615 GCA_036873755.1 Hanleya hanleyi
TACTTGTACATAAGAGTATCACTGTACCAGTACTTGTACATAAGAGTATCACTGTACCAGTACTTGTACATAAGAGTGTCACTGTACCTGTACTTGTACATAAGAGTATCACTGTACCAGTACTTGTACATAAGAGTATGATCGCTGTACCAATACTTGTACATAAGAGTGTCACTGTACCAATACTTGTACATAAGAGTTTCACTGTACCAGTACTTGTACATAAGAGTATCACTGTACCAGTACTTCTACATAAGTGTATCACTGCACCAGTACATGTACATAAGTGTATCACTGTACCTGTACTTGTACATAAGAGTATCACTGTACCAGTACTTGTACATAAGAGTGTCACTGTACCAGTACTTGTACATAAGTTTCACTGTACCAGTACTTGTACATAAGAGTATCACTGTACCAGTACTTGTACATAAGAGTATCACTGTACCAGTACTTGTACATAAGAGTTTCACTGTACCAGTACTTGTACATAAGAGTGTCACTGTACCAATACTTGTACATAAGAGTATGATCACTGTACCAGTACTTGTACATAAGAGTGTCACTGTACCAGTACTTGTACATAAGTTTCACTGTACCAGTACTTGTACATAAGAGTATCACTGTACCAGTACTTGTACATAAGAGTATCACTGTACCAGTACTTGTACATAAGAGTGTCACTGTACCAATACTTGTACATAAGAGTTTGATCACTGTACCAGTACTTGTACATAAGAGTGTCACTGTACCAGTACTTGTACATAAGTTTCACTGTACCAGTACTTGTACATAAGAGTATCACTGTACCAGTACTTGTACATAAGAGTGTCACTGTACCAATACTTGTACATAAGAGTATGATCACTGTACCAGTACTTGTACATAAGAGTATGATCACTGTACCAATACTTGTACATAAGAGTATCACTGTACCAGTACTTGTACATAAGAGTATCACTGTACCAGTACTTGTACATAAGAGTGTCACTGTACCTGTACTTGTACATAAGAGTATCACTGTACCAGTACTTGTACATAAAGAGTATGATCACTGTACCAATACTTGTACATAAGAGTGTCACTGTACCAGTACTTGTACATAAGAGTGTCACTGTACCAATACTTGTACATAAGAGTTTCACTGTACCAGTACTTGTACAAATCACTGTACCAGTACAGGCTTCGAATTTGACGGCGGCAACGACGGCAATTGCCGTCGGTGCCCCATTAATTTGTCTACATGCCCTACAAATTTTCACCATGTACACGGCCACAACATGGCCGCCGTGAAGCCTCGAGTGGCCTACGTGACCCTAAGAATAAAACCAATCTTATTTCCATCATGTGTTCGCGTTTTCTCTCTCTTTATTCTTTGCTTTGGTAATTTCATAGGAAAAGCAAAGTCCTTCGGTGATCGGTGGTTTCGTTTTAGCTTTCCCTCTTCCTGTGACCGTAAACAGCATCGTACAGTTTGACGACATCGGTAATTCGGGAGCCACCTGTTTTTGATTCAATTACACGCCAATGGATGGTTCCCATTTGGCAATTCGGATTACTCTCCTCTTGGTCAGCCTACAGAGAGCGGGTCGCTTGGTTCGGTCATTGGATTGACAGTTGAAGTAAATAATGCAATCATGCCGTCACACGAACGTATTTCTGCGACCAAATATCGGGAACTGGAGAAGGGGGCTTCAACATGTGGAAGCTAGATTCATTCTTTCGTATTACTGGATAAGATCTTCTTTTATAATTTGTATATTTACAGACAGTATGTTGCTACCTTTTGAATGTTTTACAACAACAACAAACAGTTGTGAAAATGTTGTGATATTATAGGGCGAGTTTTGCAAAATATGTGTGGGAATAGGATGGAGATATATAAGTCTAGACAGGGCGTATGACTATATGAGGCCCATTAAATAATAACTCAGGCTTGGGGAAATTTCAATTTTATTTATTTCATGGCAGACCTGCAAACAAAGTGGACGCAGTGCCCTTAGTATATTAACACATTTGGCCTTGCTGCCTGGTCCGTTGGCCTTGATGCCCCCAAAATCTAGTCATTATCCAAGGCCAAACTGGCCTTGCCCTATTTTCCCCCAAATTCAAAGCCTGCCAGTACATGTACATAAGAGGAGATAGAGAGAATTAAGGTTTAAGGTCACTGTGCTGTTACATGTACATAAGAGTGTCACTGTACCAGTACATGTACATAATTGTTTGAAAATGGACCACTTCTTCTCAGTACAATTCCAATATAAGATCGCCACTTGAGAATGCTAGTATTGAATATCAGGGAATTAATTCTGCAAAATACATAAATATTACTATGGTATATCTAAAATGCAATTCATACTTTGGATGCTTTGGTGTGTGTGGTATTGGCACTGGTAAGGTGGTAAGCTTATTTGGTTTGACAAATTTGCCCTGTTGGTACAACGTGTTTGACCCAATTGTTGAAGTCTCAAGGTCTACTAACATTAAATCCACATGACTGGAAAGCTGATACATCATCTTGAAGAGTCCAAATCTGGTACAGACATAAACTTACATCTATTTGACTGTACAAGATGAGTGAAGTGGTTTAGCATGCATTACTCCCTTTTTTATACGCCCGCCAAAAGCGGACGTATTATGTGATGGCGGTTTCCGTCCGTCTGTCCGTCTGTCCGGTTCTCGTGTCCGGTCTATATCTGGGACAGTTTCCTATCTACAGTTTCAATTTTTGGTGAGTGGATACCCTACGGGGAGACGATGTGTCGCGTACCAAAATGAAGGTCGAGGTCAAAGGTCAAAGGTCACAGGCATAAAAAAACAGGAAGTGTTCGTGTCCGGTCTATATCTGTGAACTTTTTCTATTCACATTTGCAATTTTTTTGTGAGTGGATATACTAGGTGGAGTCGATGTGTCGCGTACCAAAATTGAGGTCGAGGTCAGAGGTCAAAGGTCACTTGCCTGAAATCAGGAAATCATTGATCGTTGACAGTTTTCTATCTACAGTTCTAATTTTTGGTGAGTGGATGCCCTGTAGGTCAGAGGTCAAAGGTCAGTGTGACTGAAAAATCAGGAAATCATTAAAAATTTCTAATTTATAATTTTGTGAGTGGATTCAAATAGGGGAAATGATGTGTCGCATACCAAAATGTAGGTCAAGGTCGAAGGTCAAAGGTCACTGTGCCCCCAAAATCAGGAAATTATTAAAAATAACATTTCTTTGTGTCAGTAGATATATTAGGGGGACACGATGTGTCACATATCAAAATGTAGGTCAAGGTCAAAGGTCAAGGTCACTGTGACCCCAAAATCATGAAATTGTTAAAAATCATGATTTCTCGAGTCCATTGAGAAATTACGGGTAGCTGTTTTGTCATGTACCAAAATTTAGATCCAGGTCAATAGTCAAGATCACTGTGACCCCAAAATCAAGGTCAAAGGTCAGTGTGACCTAAAAATTAGGAAATAATTAAAAATTACTAATTTTTTGTAAGTTGATTCAATAGGGGGAAATGAAGTGTCGCATACCAAAAATTAGGTCAAGGTCAACTTAGGTCACTGTGACCTCAAAATCAGGAAATTATTAAAAATAACTTTTTTTTGTGTCAGTAGATACATTAGGGGGACAAAAATGTAGGTCAAGGCCGAATGTCAAGGTCACTGTGACCCCCAAAAGCATGAAATTCATAAAAATCATGATTTTTTTGTATCCATTGATACATTGAGGGAAGACGATGTGTCTTGTACCAAAATTTAAGTCAAATGTCAAGGTCACTGTGACCCCAAAATCAGGAAATCATTACAAGTCTCATTTTCATATGCCTGTCGAAGACGAGGTCATGTAATGCGATGTTGGGTTCTGTCCATTATCCGATAACATTTGTTGTCCATGCGATATCTCTAGTTTCAAGGTATGGATTGGTACCAAATTTTGAGTATACCTTACTCGCATGGCAAAGAGGAGCCATACATCAATTTGTCAAAGGTCAAGGTCACAGTCCTCCAAACCTGAATCAAGTTTAGCTGACTGTGTTAGGTTGGAATATTCAGAGTTCTCTCCCCTACATATATATAGCATTTGTCCTGTGGAGTTGCCTGCCATGTTTGAAACAGCTACATTTAGTTAAACTGTTGTGAAATAAAAACCATACAATTACTAATTTAACGGAGAGATGGGTCTTTTATGACCTTCATACCTGTTTTAATATTAACTCAAGAACAAAGGTTTACTTCATCACTTTCTTCTTCCTTCATGAAAAATTTTCTCGTCTGAGAGAAATCCATTTGCAGAAAAACTACTATTTTCTTGTGTTTGACTATTGTCGATTTCAGTGTGGGATATGTGAGCTCTCGGCTCTTGCTCCAAGGTCAACTAGTTGCCAAGAGTTAAGATCATTTTAGGTTATCATTCAATATAAGATGTGATATATGTTACATTCTCAGAAGCACAAAATTGTACCTTTCTCTGGATTGCTAGCTACCAATTGGAATCAAGGCTATTAAACAACCTTGAAATTTGGACCAATGTGATTCCAGATATACGGGCGTATATTGAAGCCCCTTGGGCTCTTGTTATTATTTTATAGCTGTGAACAGTGTAACAACAATTACCTGTGGTGTGTGTAGTTTAGCAGAGCTCTACATTTTCACCAATTTCATCAGTTGCCCATTTATTGAAGATGTGTGAACCAATCAATGTTCCTCTTTCTGATACTGTACATATACAACACAGCATGAGTTTCTTAAGATGTGCCTTCAGATGTTCAGTTAAAGCCTGTATAATTACAAGAAATTCTAATCTCAGTGGATATCTTCACCTGCAAGTATACTGACTTCAAAGTGATTTGAGAAGTATGTGGGAAGTGATGGTAATGAAGTCAGGTCATTGTAAATGAGACAATTTGAAGTTGATTTGTAAACTGAAACCAATATCACACAGAAGGAATACATGTAGACTCCTCAGCTGCCCCTCCCCCCCCCCCCCCCCCCCCACACACACACACTCACACACACACAAAGATAAAAGACAATATACCGTAATATTATTGCAATCCAAGTAATTGTAATTTTGTCTTGTGGAGATAAATTTTGGACATGGATTTTTTGGAGGGGAGGGGGTATAGCAGGTCTTGTTTTTCCATGTGAATCCAGTTTCCCACAAATTGAAATAAATTGGATTCCTCAATCTAATTAAAATGAAATCCGATCTGCTCCCCCATTTGGATATATCGCTTGCAGGATCTAACCAGCTTGCAGTAACTCGAGCATCAACCAATCTCAAGTACTCTTCATAGTGCTTTGAAGAGGACATTAATGGTAGGGGCTTTTTGGTTGGCTCAGCTGAATCAGATGCCACGCTGGTCGGCAGGGTATGTTTTGATGTTGCCGCGCACTAGACAGAATGATGCCTTAATGCGGGGTAGATATATGGAATAGTCCTCTGCATAAACCTTGGGTAAACGGAGACGGTGACCTGATCCCCCCCTCCCCAACTGTAAGTAAAGTAGTCCAGATGTGGCCGTGATGTCATTAGGCTATTAAATATTCATGACCTGGGCCCTCTGAACACCAACTTCAATTGAAATAAGTAAGATCCTACATAGCGACATATATGACTGGAGAGCATTGATAAAATATTAATTTATTAAGATTGTTGGATTCAATTGAAGCAAAATTTGAGCAAAATGGATAAGAATAAGAACTTTGATTCTCCTAGATTCCTGGGAGCAGAATTCAGTGAATACGTGTGGAATCCCATAATTCTTGACGGAAATATTAACTTAAAGGTGAAATGCAAAGGTTTTTGAATTCTCTGTTCTACATTTAATATAGGTTGAATAATGATAGAAATACCAGTTTATCTACTTGACTTAGATTAATTTGATTTATCTTGTCTGCTAGAATCTTTTTAAAAGTTGGTACCCCTAGCCCAACTGAATTCAGATTTGCAAAACATCATCGCTTATCTTTCCCTGATTGTGACGTCACGTCAGACCAGCCGCCCGGAGACTGAACGTTACAAGTATTGACGACCGGCCAGGTGGTCTGATGTGATGTCACAAACCAGCGTCAAACAAGGGCAGATAAGCGATGTGGATTTCATTTCTGAAATCGGCCGGGCTTGAGATACCAGCTACGAAGCACTTTTCAAAAGCTACCAGGAGACCAAATACTACAAATAAAACCAAATGAAGCAGTTAGACTGATATTTCCATAATTAAATGGCCCATGAAGAATATAAAAAGGAACATATGAAAACCTTTGCATTTCACCTTTAATGATCATAATAGTAATACTAATATGCTCTATAAGTGTTCTTTTATGCCTCAGCCATGAAGTCTCTCTGCCATAACTTATATAATCAACTAGCATGCCACTAGAGTTTTGACTCAATGTTCCTAAAACTTTGTAGGTTTATTGAACATGCTTTGAAGATGTCATTTCTGCCATCAGTCACAGTGTACCTTTGATACTCAAATATAATCAACTAGCACTAGATTTTGACTGGATGGTCCTGAGATTTTGCAGCAGGTTTGTCAAACATGCTTTGCAGATGTGCTATTTGTTGGATGAAATATTTATTTTTGTCAAAGTTTTGATGTTTTGGACTTTGGTCATTTTTACCATCAGTTACCTTTTGTACTAGTGTTCAACTAGTCATAGAGTTTTGTCTGGATATTTTTGAAACTTTGCAGGGCTATCAAACTTGCTTCGAACATTTTGCACATGCTATTTGTGAGATGAAATATCACTCTTGCAGGCCCTAAAATTTGAAAAGTTTACTTAACCTGAAAATAGGTTATGTGAAATTGACCCTAGGTAACTCATAGTTCGTTCCCCCGTTTCTGAACTGCATAACCTATAGGTTATCCAAATAGGTTAAGCAGATAGGTTCTGCCAATGAGTTTTGTTGTGGTTAGGCATTGGTTTTTGACTGGAGTTCATTCAATGAAAATTGCTGTTGCTATCTACGCGGACATTTTGATTTTGTATGTAATAATAATCTCGTTCCCATAGCCGGCCCTAATCTAGCCCCTCTCAATATCGGACGCTGCCGTTGGCTTCAGGTGCCCTT
Source organism: Hanleya hanleyi (assembly GCA_036873755.1). Lineage (NCBI taxonomy): Eukaryota > Metazoa > Mollusca > Polyplacophora > Lepidopleurida > Hanleyidae > Hanleya > Hanleya hanleyi. The sequence continues at coordinate 7,074 of JAVTVY010027803.1, forward strand.
GCCGCTGGCAAAGAAAAATCATTACCCGGTGACCAATTTTCGTCATTACCACGTGTTGCGTAGAGAGTCCAATTTTGTGTGACTTGCAGACTTCTATCATTGGAATTGTGACCTCTATTTCTAAAATATTATCTCAAATTAAATTCCCATATACATGTTTTAATCTCAAAACAGTAGAACGTAAAGTTTCTCTGTCATTCACTTTCGTTTTTGGCTGTCGGCATCACGCAGGTTTGGGACCGCACACTTATGGTATTTGGTCTTGGTTAGGGCCCCATAACCAGGACACAACGTGCAGTCAGGTGAGAGGAAGTTGAGAAACTTTTACCCTGTTCATATAATCCCACACAGCGGTATATACACCTGGGCTGTATATTATCTAAGTATCAGAGAGTGTATCAAAACGCACATGGGTTTCGCGTTCAATTATCTGAGTTATCTCCCCTCGACTGGGGCTCTTGTGTGTGAAGTTAACATCGAATCACTCGTAAGTACAGCCCAAGCTTCGATCGGAAATGATTTTCAGGTTACAACAAGAAATTATTAAAATTATGTCATCGTGACACAGAGTTTGGGCCATAATTTAGGCGAACGAATATTCGGTTATGCGTCTTTCGTTTTGGGTAACCGCTAGGCGAACTGAACGATCGTTCGCCCCAAATTTTAGGGCCTGCTCTTGTCAAATGTGCGAGTGTTGGACTTTCCCATTTTCTCCATTTTTATCTCGCCTTACGAAGTAAAGGGGAGATATTGTGAGGGGGGAAAGAGGATGTCGTCGTCGGTATCGGTTGTCGGTGTCGGTGTCCCCTGCCTGGAAATGATAAGGTTTTTGGTTTAGCAAATTAAAAAAAAATCTAGAAAAAATATTAAAAAAATAAAAAAAATATGGGGTGCTCCAATGTTAAAATCCCTTAGCTGAAGTGCACATGTACATCTGTACTTAGAAAGTTTGCTGCAGTTGTCAGCTCCCATTGGATGATTACGAAACTTGGTACACATGTTTCTTATGATTGGAGGATGTACGTGTGCTATTTTTGAGATGAAATATTAATTTTTCTTCAAATTATGGCAAATGATGAGTTTTCTGTTTAGGTGAATTGTACATGTAGGCCTCTATATGTATACATATACATGTACATGGTAAGTTTGCTGCAGTTGTCAGCTCTCATTGGATGATTACAAAACTTGGTACACATGTTTCTTATGATTAGAGAATGTACCTGTGCTATTTTTGAGATGAAATATTAATTTTTCTTCAAATTATGGCAAATGATTGAGTTTTGCGTTTAGCTGAAGTGCACATGTACATCTGTACACCACAGTTTGCTGCAGTTGTCAGCTGTCATTGAATGATTATGAAACTTGGTACACATGTTTCTTATGATTAGAGGATGTCCCTGTGCTATTTAGGAGATGAAATATTAATTTTTGTTCAAATTTTGAGGGTTTTGTCTAAGTAATCTGCCAATAATAATGTACATGTATATACATGTACACCTGTACATGGAAAGTTTTCTGAAGCTGACAGCTTTTATTGGATCAGTTTGACACTTGCTACCAAAGTTCAATGTGATTCGAGGCTGTGCATGTGCTATTTAAGAAATATGACATTAAATATGAATTGTTGTCCTAATTGTTGCAGTATAGACTTTGTACGTTTCCATTGATAGTGTTTTTGTTGGGCAAAAATTTACATGTAGATATGTACATGGGAAGTTTGTTGAACCTTTCGTGGGATGATTATAAAACTTGGTGGACATGTTTCATGTTTTCCTAGGTCACAGCTCTCCCGCAGTAATCCCACACGGGACTGACCTATCCAGCAGTATTCCCAAATGGCACTGGCCTACATGTATCCAGCAGTAATGCCACACGGGACTGACCTATCCAGCAGTAATCCCATACGAAACTCAACTATCCAGCAGTAATCCCAGACCAGACTGGTCTATCCAGTAGTAATCCCATTTGGGACTTTCCTATCCAGCAGTAATGCCACACGGGACTGACCTATCCAGCAGTAATCCCAGACCGGACTGGCCTATCCAGCGGTAATCCCACATGGGACTGGCCTATCCAGCAGTAATCCCACACGGAACTGGCCTATGCAGCAGTAATCTCACACGGGACTGACCTATCCAGAAGTAATATGACACTGGACTGCAATATGCAGCAGTAATCCCACATGGCACTGACCTATCCAGCCATAATCCTACATGGGACTAACCTATCCCGCTGTAATCCCACACAGGTTTAGCCTATCCAGCCGTAATCCCACTCCCCAGCCGTAATCCCACACAGGATTGCCATATGCAGCAGTAATCCCACATTGGACTGCCTATGCAGCAGTAATCCCACACGGGACTGTCCCATCCAGCATTAATCTCATACGAGATTCATCTATCCAGCCGTAATCCCACTCCCCAGCCGTAATCCCACACAGGATTGCCATATGCAGCAGTAATCCCAGACAGGACTGGCCTATCCATCAGTAATCCCACTTGGGAGTGGACTATCCAGCATTAATCCCACAGGGGACTGGTCTATCCATCAGTAATAACACACGGGACTGGTCCATCCAGCAGTAATCCTACACAGGACTGGCCTATCCAGCAGTAATCTCACGTGGGACTGACCTATCCAGCACTAATCTCACACTGGACTGCGCTATGCATCAGTAATCCGACGGCACTGACCTATCCATCCTACATGGGATTAACTTATGCCAGTAATCCCACATGGGACTGATGTTATTGTCTGTACCAGATAATCTATTCCAGATATTATTGTCTGTACCGCATCACCTATTCCAGACCTTAATGTTTGCTCTACATGTATGCTTTCAATACTGCTGCACCTTCGGCGGATGACCCAGCAAGGCGAGATGTTGGGGTTCTCAGAACGCTTGTTCAATGTGGCTTTGGCACTCATGAATTTAAATCAACGGTTGCTATTCCTATAGTTCTGACATTCAGTCGAAATTCCCCAAGATCCGCAACTCTATCAACCAGTGTATGAATGTATAAATATTTTACTCGACTTCACAAAGTTATATGTCACTCAAGGCGACTGAATCTTTAGTGATGGGTGGTACACATATAAGGTGAACTTGATGTTTGTTTGATGGGTGGTACACATATAAGTGAACTTGATGTTTGATTTATGGGTGGTACACATTTATAGGCGAAATTGATGTTTGACTGATGGGTGGTACACATATATAGGTGAAATTGATGTTTGATTGATGGATGGTACACATATACAGGTGAACTCGATGTTTGATTGATGGGTGGTACACATATATAGGCGAAATTGATGTTTGATTGATGAGTGGTACACATGTGAACTTCATGTTTGATTGATGGGTGGTACACATATATAGGTGAACTTGATGTCTGATGGATGGGTGGTACACATATATAGGCGAAATTGATGTTTGATTGATGGGTGGTACACATATACAGATGAACTTGATGTTTGATTGATGGGTGGTACACATATATAGGTGAACTTGATGTCTGATGGATGGGTGGTACACATATATAGGGGAAATTGATGTTTGATTGATGGGTGGTACACATATACAGATGAACTTGATGTTTGATTGATGGGTGGTACACATATATAGGTGAAATTGATGTTTGATTGATGGGTGGTACACATATACAGGTGAACTTGATGTTTGATTGATGGGTGGTATGCATATATAGGCAAAATTGATGTTTGATTGATGGGTGGTACACATATATAGGTGAACTTGATGTTTGATTGATGGGTGGTACACATATACAGGTGAACTTGATGTTGGATTGATGGGTGGTACACATATATAGCCGAAATTGATGTTTGATTGATGGATGGTACACATATACAGGTTAACTTGATGTTTGATTGATGGGTGGTACACATATATAGGTGAACTTGATGTTTGATTGATGGGCGGTACACATATACAGGTGAACTTGATGTTTGATTGATGGGTAGTACACATATACAATTGATGGGTGGTACACATATATAGGCGAAATTGATGTTTGATTGATGGGTGGTACACATATACAGGTGAACTTGATGTTTGATTGATGGGTGGTACACATATAGGCAAAATTGATGTTTGATTGATGGGTGGTACACATGTGAACTTGATGTTTATTTGCTGTCATCATAATTCATCTCAATAGTAATACCTTCCTGTTTTCTATTTATACAGAGAGATATCCAAGGTCGTATAAAGGAGACCCTATCAGAGTTTATGCGGGATGAACAGCCCGGCAGACTGGGCACAGTGGGCGAGGAGGATCTGATGCAGAGACTACGTCAGAAAGGTGTTGTTGACGACATCATGAGACAGCTACAGTTTGATGAAGGGCGAGGTCCAACTAAACCAGCGACACATGTCCTCGACCATGAAGATAAACTAAAACAAATGCCAATGAAAAAAAGTAATTTTTCCAGTTCTTTGATTAAATTTTGATGATGTTGAGCTTATATGTAATTCCTTCCTAAGCCTGGTTGTTATGGATACTGTTAGGCATATTAGGTGGG
>JAVTVY010027804.1:0-10238 GCA_036873755.1 Hanleya hanleyi
CCCACCACCACCAACCACAGCCGCCATCTTAAACCCACCACCACCTCCATCCCACCACCACCAACCACAGCCGCCATCTTAAACCCACCACCACCTCCATCCCACCACCACCAACCACAGCCGCCATCTTAAACCCACCACCACCTCCATCCCACCACCACCAACCACAGCCGCCATCTTAAACCCACCACCACCTCCATCCCACCACCCACCACAGCCGCCACAACACCTATAGATTATGTTTATTACTAGGACGTCAGCGAAATACTAGTACCCATCCTCCGTATGGCAGAACTGTACAACCCAGAACAAGTCTAGACATGCCTTGATCACGTGATCGTCATGGGGAAACCCCCACTGGGGAATCTCCCACTGGGAAACCCCTCCACACTTCCGCCACAAATCTGCGCAGAAACACCTGCGCACTCGTCAAAATACGGTCTGTAATGCGGTTATACTACTACTAATATCTCGTTGATATTTTATACACATTTGGTGTATTTCCGCGCCCAAAAAAAAATTAATTTCCTGCCAAAATTTGAGGCAAAACATAGGTAATATTTTTCATATTTGTTTATTTTTGACAGTAAAAATGGTATAGATGGCAGAGATATTGAGCACTGGTGGGTTTTATCTTTCTTTTCAAGCAGGTGTAAAATTGTCTATATCTATAGAGGCCGTGCGTGACAGCATTTCCAGATATCTCCCATCCAAAATAGCAATGTGACCCGTAGTTGACCAGGATGCTCAATGCAGGAATAAAATAGGAACAAAACTTCCTCAATATCTAGGACTTTTCGATCAGAACAAACTGTGTCTGATCAATGTGCGCTCGACGTTCTAAACCATACACGTCAGATCAATGGAGATCCATAGCAGGGTCCCCCGTTAGCCTGCTGGCATTCGATATGAGAACTGACTACACGATCTTATAAAGCATGACGCTCTCTCAAATTCAGAGTGTCTAGTTCGAACTACTCATAATAACAGCTTTACAGATGTTTTTGTCCATATCTGAAGCAGTAATCGCTGTTCCCTTCGAATAACGATCTGCGAACTCCGAGCCGCGGAATAACTTGATTGGAAATTAAACAGGCCATCCCTACATTTCGAAGTCATTATTTTTGATCCAGACCGATGTATCACTATGCTTCCCCATCGATAACTTTCTTAAATCAAGTTTTATTATAAATATAACAATAAAAAACAAGCCGAGTCTATCCATATCTGGATAGCAATATTCCAGGACCTACTTAGGTCGTATAAATATCTTGCCTGTTAGCATTTGCAAGACCACGTGAGGACTGTGACGATTTTACTCAACGCCACAATGTTACTGCAAATACTAGTACTTGTCAAATCGGGCTGCAACACCAAACGCCTCCATTCAAAGTTTCTCAAATTCTCTTATAGAATCTATGGCGCTAAGTTTTGAAACCTGTGTCTAATTTCGCTTAACCTGTGGCTAGGGGCCGTTTGAATATCATGTGTTTTATCTCTCCATGGTGTTCAAATTAACAGACATAATCAAGGTGTGACTGAGATACCTACTCTGGCAACGACTGAAAACGGTCAGTGATTATGATTTTATATATAGAACATCATCATGTCTTGCTGACATCAATGAAAACTGATGATGGCTTCGCTTTTTCGGAAAACAACCTGGAGTTTTTATTATTTTTATTTCTACACATTTGCAATTACTGCTAACCGACATACGAAATGGATCTTTATTGACGTGGAAATACTTTTATGGATGACGAATATTAAAAAGTGGATCTGACGTTTGCTACCGCACCATTCAGATCAGAAAGAACTACCGCACCATTCAGATCAGAAAGAACTACCGCACCATTCAGGTCAGAAAGAACTACCGCACCATTCAGATCAGAAATAACTACCGAACCATTCAGGTCAGACAGAACTACCGCACCATTCAGGTCAGAAACGACTACCCCTATAAAATGGGGAAAAAGAAGGTCGTTCTTGCCCAGTAAAGTCAATAATATATCGAATTACGAGCCAGCCGTCATAAGCGTCCATGGACATATATATATATCCCCATCGGATGGTATTAACCTGGCCTGGGATTTTTGGGACCTGTCCAGGCCTGTAGGGGTGCCCGAAATGGCATCCCTCCTAATTATTTTTCTTACCCCTTGAGCTAGGGGGCTGAAACTTATCACACTATACCCTTGCGTCAAGCTCAACCAGAAAATGCGAAAAATGCAAGATGGCCGCTTTGATGACGTCACCATGACGTCATTTTCAAAAACGTTTTTTTTGGTCGATTTTTCGGTCAGATTTTCCGAATTTTTTATTTTTGCAATTTCTCCGCAAAAACTGCATAACAAATTAGTAAATATTAATGTGATGTGAAATAAAATAGTTTTTGCCCATTTTTCATCGGGGAAAAGCTGAAATTTTGGAGAAATATGACAAAAACATCACTTTTCTGCTACCCCATGTGGCCGCCATCTTGGATTTACCCATGATCCTCTGCTGGGGGGTTATGCAAATAGGCTCAAAATGACCACGATATGATAAACTGTAAAGTCAAAGAGTTTCAGCTCTCCGTTTTTTGATCCTTCCGGATATAGCGCAGAAAGTTTGGTAGGGGGCCATAATGCTCCTCCTTCAGGCCAGGTAGGGTTAAAACAACAAAGTGTTGTCCATTTAACCTGCATCTTAATGGTTCTGTTCTCTATATTGAAATAGACTTTGAATCACTGCTACGACATGCAACGGTGTATAAAGTCGCTTAATTTTAGAGTGTTGTGTGACAAAATCAAAAGTTCCTAGGCAAAAACGACGCTTTTATCTCCATTATAGAGGTGTAGTTTTGTTACACTTATTGAATGAGCATTGAATTTCATCTGAGGGCCCTTGTCTATTTGACACGTGCAGCTGTGTTTATTTCCTCCCATCTGTGGTTTGTTTAGTCTAAGACAGCAGGGGCAAAAACAGTTCCGCATCTATTTTAAAAACAACGTTCATATCCCTAATACCCGTTTTCTCTGATCATTATTTTGAAATCCAGACATGAAGTGATTTCTGTCTGGGTTGCTTTGTTCTGTACAAAACCGCTAATGGCTAGCATTGCACACTGCTATAATATGTAAAATACACAAGGATCATCAGCTGAAAGCTCAAGCTGATGCAATAAGCGTAGTAGCGAGGTCTCTAGCCCGATTCTCTCAGAGGGGCTGCAAAGGCTTCACATCCTACATTCAGTATTCTGTCGTCGTCTAAAACAATAATGTTCTCGTCGATAATTGAAAGAACTTAACAGTAGATAGCAGCAATTCCGAAAAGACATGGAATTACAGTTTGTTCCTTGAAAGAGAGAAGCGGTCAACAATTTTCGATGCTGGCAGCAAGATATGATATATATTCTTTTCTGAAAATTGTATGTGCCCAGATATTCTTTAATTCAATAATTTCCAGAAGCCAACTTTCACCTTTACTTCACTTAAATGATAGGCTGCCGTTGTGAACTATCATAGTAAATTGAACGCAATCGTCGTGAATTTCTCCCTTGATGGAATGTCTCCGACGTCTCCAAAGCAACTTGCCATATAGGCTGATTATCGATTTGTGCCTTCATCTCCATAACACATTAAACTGGCGCCGAACTAGTTTACTCTGTGGTACTACCGTTATCGTGCCCAGCTGCCAGATCAGTGAATATTTCGCCACATTGGCAAAAAAGTGGAATCACTACACTTCCCTATCAATATTTTTCTCATACAATTGTCAAGAATAACTACCGAACATTGTCTGCTGTCCAAATATAATACTCCCCATTCCTTCTTTAAATTTTTGGTATACATCCGAAAACTTCTTCGGAAATTGAACCACGTTGGACGGAGAAAATGATGCTTTATCAAATTGAAAGTTAATACCTGCGCAGTTGACAAAACTAACAGTTACAGTTTAGCAAAAAAGACAACTACCCTGAAATGAAAAAAATATATATCCTCACTACATTGATACCATTATTAGCATTTTGTAATGTGTGTCATATTCTGGCTTTCGGCATATGGGCGCACAAAAAAATCCCATACCAATGGCCAGGAGAATCCACAATCTCAGTCAAATCCATAATCCCTTCGTCAATAATAGCTCCGCTTAGTGTCACTTATTACGGAGGCCACTTTATGAAACGTAATTAATAAAGCTTCATTTGATGTCACACTGATGTATATGCGTGTGAGATTTTCATTTCAGATAAATCATGTTTAGTGTGCTATATCGCGCAAAGTCTCGTAACAGGTGTCTAATTCCGCGCAACCCAGGGCTAGCGGGCGGCATGAACATCGTGCAATTAACATATTCACGCTGTTCAGATGAGCGGTCACAATCAAAACACGACTGGGGTCCAATATACTCTATTATACGACCTGAAAATCCATTCAGATTGAGAATACTAATCAGTGATACGAATTTGAAGAACGTGTGATTTGAAGTGCACTGCTGTCATTTCTATGAGTTTTGCGTGCAGTTCTCACATATCCATTGACGCATGCGCTGAAGTTCGGTTGTATGCACAGAGGCTCAGATGTATGCACATACGCTATTGTTATATACGAACATACGGGGGGACTACAAAAGTCTACTAGACCTGATAAATGATAAAATAAGCCCGTTTTTGTCTCACAAAAAATACATAGTTGCAGTTCTACCGGGGCTTGGGTTAATTTATTCGCAAGTAAGCATACCTAGAGAATAGTTGTCTTCTCGTCAAATGCTATTGATATCATTCATTGATCGGTTTGGGTTCACCTCGGCTCACTAATAATCGCACTCTTGAGTAGTTGTCTTAGTTTTGGGTATTTATTAACCGTCGATACGCAAAACCGGCATCAGCTGAAACTTTATATTGACGCTCAAAGACTGCACCGATGTGATCTAAAAAAAATGAGATGCACAGCGGCTAGAATGTATACCCATAGGCTAATGTGACCATTCACGATGAGACATACGGTGGGACTACGGCAGCCTATTAATTACCTGATAAATGATGAACTAATAAACTAAGTTGAAAGTCAGTCAGTGTATTTTGATATCTGGCCACCAGCTAACGTGAACGATAACTTGTCGCTCAAACATGAAAGATTCGTATATTCCGTTTAACTGACGTAGCTCATTTTATGATTTTTTTCAACTAAATGGATTTTGCTGTCAATTTGAAAAAAACAATTTGAATTAAACCAGACCTAAAAACACTTCCCGTCTTACATGTCGCTAGTAAAGATAGGGAGCGATATTTAGATCTGGTTTTAATCAGTTTTCAATTAAATGGCTGATCATACCATTCTACTTGAAAACATTGATACGTATTTGTTTCCAAGAAAGCAAAAATAAGTTTTTCGGATTGGATATTACATATAGATGTAAAGTTCTCACACCAACTTAGCTCTGTTAAGTATGCATTATATGATGATATAATTGCAAAGGAGGAGGATATATTCACGGAACTATCTTCTGCGAAAAACCCTTTTATCCCGAAAATAACGAAAGTTCAACGTATGTATTATGGCCGCCTGGAATACAATAGTGGAGAGACCAGGACAAACATCCAAAGTATTTTATCGTACTCACCGTGCAATTTATAATCCTACATTTGTTTAGTTTGTCAGCTGAGATATTATTCTAGCAATTAGGTTAACTAAGTTAATTACGGTTTACACATGATGGTATCTCACGGCTGTATTGATCACACACGTCTAAGAATTATCGCTCGTAATTGACACAATAATTTCAATCGATATGGAATAATAAACACCTTCCATTACGCAAGGGATAACATCAAAACTCATCTTTTCTATATTGACAGGCGCACATGAAAGATGTTCGTTTGTAAAGATAACTTGCACTCGGGCGATCACAGATATCGATCTGGCATGGACAAAATCCAAAGTGTCATGTTGCAAAACGCTGAGTAAGTCGATAATTCGTTTAATTGCTTACAATGACTCTGGCATATGAACAACGGTGCTGACGCAGCAGTGCTGGAATATGACAGCATGATAGAGCAGTATGGTATTTATAGCATCCTAATATATCGATATAGAACTGATATTTAACAAAGCAGCTGTATTGACTGATACAAGGGATCGATAGAAATGTTTGTGTAGAACACAATGCATTCTATGACATCAGTCTATGTATACATTAATTACATCGGAAATTGAGAATTTAACGAAAGGGAGTGCGGCAGGCGATCCGAAAAGAGGTGAATATTTCTCTGATCACTGTCACAATATGAATCCTTTTCGTTTATTTACTATATATTTTATTGGCATTTTAACTTTTCTGCAGTCCCAAGTCGTTGTTGGTTTGCTCGAAATGGAATGGCGTGCGTTTTTTTGCAGAGGATTTCACTACAGGATAGGATAGAGAGAAAGGGCAAATGTTATAGAAATTACAAGATGAAACTTCTTTCTCAAGTTTAACTGTTGTTTCCTTCGCGAAATTCATTAACAAAGCGATACAAATAGACATATATCCACGTAATTTCCACACAGCTGACAGTATTACTCCTCATTTGAGAGACCACAAAAACTGGTTCACTGAAATTTGCACGATGCTAACCGAGACGGGAGCATCAGTGGACGAGTTTTTTAAGAAAGGGGAGAAAGATTGTCAAAGGTTGCAACCTTTCATTGTTATCTTTCTTGTTAATCAATTTGGGTGGTGCAACAGAATAGAAATAATGTTTTCATAGGCGTGTTTCATGGATATTTTACGCACGGTTAGTGTGGGAAAGTTTATACATTCATGTTTCGCCCTTGCCCTAAAATATAAACTTTCCCACACTAACCGTGCGTAAATAACCTACGAAAACATTATTTCTTAAACATTACATGATCGTGTATACATGTAGGCATATGCACCCGGTATATAAGTAGGTATATTATACTATATAATGTATATATGACAATGAAGATACAGTTCGTTGTGCACACTACCAGAACTAAAACGCACACTGAAGATGCAGCTACTAATGATTGCACTTGTGGTGGTTCTGATGATGACGCTCTCCAACGGCGGTTATAAAATAACTAGTACCATTTTAAATGTGCCAGAATGGATAGAGAATGATGGTTATGTCAGAAATGTAAAGACCATTAATGCAGACTGGATTGGAGTGATAAAGACCATTAATGAAGACTAGATTGGAGTGATATACAAGAGGTGGGAAAAATTGACAACGTCTGGGGAGTAAAATGCAACCATATGACTCCACAGAAAAGCTTCTCTTAGCAAAAAACTCACATTCAGACCCGAGTATAAAATGAGTTCCCGGGCGTAGCCTTAGTATTTCAGCCGCGGTTTTATTGCCGCTGTTCATGTGGGGGCTATGAAGTATCCACACGGCCCCTAGCGCCGGCTAGCTCGGAAGCTGTGATGCCAGATGAGTTCAAGCAAATAACTCATCTGATCTTAATGGATGAACATCGAGGACGTCTGGATGAGTAAACGTCCCCAACGTGGGGTAAACCGGGTAAATGCAAGAACAACCAACTAACTTGTAATGCCCGACATCGCACGGCGTGCCCTTTAACCCTATCTGGCCTGGGCGATTTGGGGTGTATCGCAGCCTGGGGGGGGGGAGGCGGAAAGTGTCCCCCTATATATTTTCTCTACCACTAAGGCTAGAGCGATGAAACTTACCACACAGTATCTTGGGTTCAAGCTCTACCGGAAAATGTAAAAAATCCAAGATGGCCGCTATGAGGACGTCACAGTGACGTCATCTTCTCGGAAGCCATTTTTCGGTATTTTTGGGGTCGATTTTTCGAAATTTTCATTTTTAAGATTTTCCTCTCGTAAAAATCTAATAAAATAGAGAATAATTAGTTTTGTATAACTAAAATACTTTCAAGGCCTTTTAGACAAGGAAAATGTGAAGAAATGGAGCGAAAAGATTGAAAAACACGACTTTCGCGGATACCACATGGCCGCCATTTTGAATTTACCCATGATCCTCTGCCCGGGGGTATATGGAAATAGGCTCAAAATGACTCCAATAAGATAAGCTTAAAAGTCACCAAGTTTCAGCCTCCTCGGTTTTGTCGTTTCGGAGCAGCAGAGAAAAGTTCACTAGGGGGGAGGGGGCACTTACCGCCCCCCCCCCCCCAGGCCAGGTAGGGTTAAGCTTGACAATTTTAACAAGCACACATCAATTGAAATGTAACTTTAGTAGGTCTGAATAATAAATATTAGCTGAGACTGTTTCCCGGCCATGCTCAAAATATTTTGGCGGTGAACCCTCCGAAGTTCAGATAGCGTTATCCCCTTTTCCCAAGATTTAGACAGTCGGTTATGGATTCATTCCGCTTTTCCTGTAGCGGTATTAGGGGTCACGTCCAATTAATCGAGGCGCTTTCTCGATGCCTTCGAGATGGATCGAGAAATTTCTCGGCTGAAACCGGGAGGGCAGAACCTGGTGACGTCTCCCGGTTTACTCCCGGTTTCATCTCGATCGAAACGTCCCGGTTTTCGAGATGGACATGAAATTTATTGGTAATCTCGAATGGGGTCCCGGTTTCTATATGTCCGTGATTTTTTTGGCTTCCGTAGCTTCCCAGACGATTGCAGTGTGGTGCGGGCATCAAATTTTGGGACCGCTCGTCGCATACGCATATCGCGGCCCAAAATGGAATCCCGACAACGGATTTTCCTATTTTGGAAACGGTTTTCCCATATCATACAACGTTTAATCGGTGTGTCCATGTCCTGAAGTTTTCCTAATCCAACTGTTTCATTTATCTTTAATGAATATATATATTTGAATTATATTCTCTTACCTGGATAGTCTGACGCGAAATAAATGACATATTTAGGGTATTCGTTGCCTTGACGAATACAAATAACATAACCGGCAATCATAGAGTGTTTAACGTAATAACGCGAAATAAGACATGAACTACGCCCGATTTTGGAAAGAAATCGACCTGTCAGTTGTGTTAATGACAACGCCTTCCTTCATAAATTAACTGTTGATTCCGAAAATAATATGAATTCTACACCTCCCGCTTAAAGAGTTGTTTGTATATGTCGGCCATAGGCGGAGCGCGCTGTTAGTTTCACTGTGTGGAGCAATCGATTCCATGTCCGGTAGTAATTTGAGGCGTCGATTTCAAATTCAACTCAGTCTGGCTTTGTAGTGATGTTTATTTCACTCCGCTATTGACCTCTAAGAATTGTCAGACGGACGCTAGGCTATTAACTGAAATTGTGAGTTTTAACGGGTTTTTTTTCATTTCCATGAATCTATATTATTGTATTTATTCCTTCTTAGGCCCGATTGTTTTCAAATTAACTCGACATGAACTTCCCGTAGACGAATTATCTGCCAAATTTATCAAATCATAGCAAGTTCAAACAAAGTTTATAGCTCATATAAGACTGCCTAGATATTTTAAGGCTAGCGGCAATATTGACAATCGGAAGTGGAGGTGTAGATAATTCACAAGTCACACCACAGTCGGTCTGTGGAAAACCGTCGGTTTCAAACAATAACGAAGAGGAGGGGGTGGAGGAGTTAATTTCTTTGAAAGAAAAAACTGAAAGCATGCGTGGCTTAATAGTATGCCCAAATTCTATTATTTGTTGCTGATTTCCTGTGTCTAGCAAATTAACCAAATAATGAAAGTAATAACACCCAATCTACGGTCACACACGTTTTACTATCAGCGATACTGCTTTGTCCATAAGAACGACTGACAGGGAGTGCTCAAAAACTTCGATCGAACCGTTTATGTTAAAATTATCCGCTTTCAAGTGAATTACCAGTCGATCATGTGGTCTCCAATGTCACTATTTGTCTGAATAACGGACGAATCTCTAACGAAGCGTCAAGTATATATATAAGTCAAACTGATATCAAATCAATTTTATCAATAATTTTTCTCTCATTCAGATATACTTTCAGAAGAACTTCAGAACCTGAGTAGTATACATAACGCAAATTGATAGAAAACCCCCCCACTGCGCATGCGCAGAACCTGGTGTGACGTCATAAGTGTATGGGCATTGGGGGGTTATTGGGGGTGTGCGCATGCGTGATGTGTGGGAGGTGGGTACAAGATGGCCGCCATGTGGGAGGTGGGTACAAGATGGCCGCCATGTGGGAGGTGGGTACAAGATGCTATGGTCGCCATGTGGAGGTGGGTACAAGATGGCCGCCATGTGGGAGGTGGGTACAAGATGGCCGCCATGTGGGAGGT